>ML781656.1:711101-721655 GCA_009831015.1 Picea engelmannii | reverse complement strand
CCTTGCAAAGGAGTTTGAGATGAAGGATTTGGGCCTTCTTCATTATTTCCTTGGTTTGGAAATATGGCAGCGAGATGGTGAACTTTTTGTGTCTCAAGGAAAGTATGCAAGGGAGATACTGGGTAAGTTTCACATGGAGGGATACAAACCCATGGATACTCCTCTTCCAGGAAACTGGAGGAAAGAGGATGCTACTTCTGGAGAGGCAGTGGATGCTACTGTCTATCGATAGTTAGTAGGTTCGCTAATGTATTTAGTGAACATGAGACCAGACATTTTCTATGCAGTTAACCAACTAAGTCAAGCGATGGTTAAGCCTACCAAACTCTTTTGGAGGGCGGGTAAGCATGTCCTGAGATATCTGAAGGGCACATCAAAGTATGGATTATGGTACAGATAGATGGATGAGGTGAAGTTGCATGGCTTCACGGATGCAGATTGGGCGGGAAGCCCAATGGACAGAAAGAGCACATCACGAGGGATCTTTAGTATCAGATCTATAGTTGTTTCTTGGTATAGTAGGAAACAGAGATCCGTGGCACTTAGCTCAGCGGAAGCGGAATACATGGCAACGAGTCGAGTTGCATGTGAGGCTATCTGGATGATGAAGATCTTGGTTGATTTGTTCATTTCTCATTTAGATCTGACAGTGATTTATTGTGATAATCAGAGTTGCATTAAACTCTCGATTAATCCTGTGTTTCATGATAGATCTAAGCATATATATATCTGGTATCATCATCTTAGAGATTGTGTGCAACGGAAGATCATGTTGCTTCAATACATTCCTACGGAAGATTAGGATGCTGACATTCTGACGAAGGTGATCACCAGGAGAAAATTCAAATATCATAGAGACAGGATTGGGGTGAAGGATAATCCCTTTCTTGTTGAGAGAGAGTGTTGAAAATTCAACAAGAAACATGTGTCTAATTTACTTTTCCCTTAAATAAATTAGACAATAAATATTAATCTATTATCTCATTTATAACTGAGTGATTTGGAATTGTAACAGAATTATAAGTGTAGTTAAGTGAGTTAAGATCAGTTGTACTAGTTGTAACTAAACATGCACTAGTGAGAGTTCAGTTAATCAGTGAACTCACATGCAACTGAAGATTCTCCACGGTTAACTACATGCATGTCAGTTCCAATGGAGATCTAGTTGAGATAACAGGTGAAAGGGACAGTTGGCTATCAGTTGTGATTTGATCACACATGCAGTGGATATGCTTATGAGCATGTGCAAACGAGGCAATTCATATGTTCGAGAGAATTCAGATTGTAGAGTTTGTGCAGAGGAGGCAGGCTGTCTAGACATGGAAATTGGCGCATGTATTTGTTGATTTGTGTATGACAGTGTGAGACGATTGTATTGTACTGAGATATCTTGGATTAGAGTTTTGTATGAGATTGTTTCATGATTCATGATATACATAATATATGATAGTGGGGCTTTTATCTTTACGCTTTCCCGGTAAAACTTTTGTGTTGTGTGTTATTGATATTTCACTTTGTGCATTATGGTTGTGATCGTGGTTTAATTGCTTCCGCAATAATAATAGTAGAAGTGATTCTGTATTTAACAAGTGGCGGAAATTGTTAGATCAGGAGAATCGCAAGAATACATTAATTTGTATTGAAATTTCTATAGGGAAAACAACTGGTCAGATCAGACTATGCATTGATTTTCGTGCATTAAATAGAGCTAGCATGAAAGACCATTTTCCTCTCCCTAATATGAAAATGATTTTGCAACAAGTTGCAGGGTCATAGATGATGTCCTTGACGATTTTTCTGGTTATAATCAAATCAAGGTAAAAAGGACAGATAAATATAAAACCACTTTTATTACACGTTAGGGCACATTTTCTTATGAACGTATGCCTTTTGTCTTATCTAATGCAGGTGCCACTTTCCAAAGAGCTATGGAAATATATTTTGATGAGCTGATCGGAAAAATTATTCATATTTATCTTGATGACTTAACTATATATTCAAAAACCTGATCAGATCATTTTGGTCATCTTAGAAAGGTTCTCATGCGATGCAGGAAATTCGGAATTTCTTTAAATTATTCTAAGTCTATCTCTGGTGTTACCAAGGGAAATATCCTTGAGCACATTGTCTTTGATTCATGAATAAGCATAGATCCCAAAAGGATTGCTTCTATCCTAAATATTCTTGCTCCTACTTTGAAAAAGGAGGTTCAAGCCTTTATGGGAATTATCAACTTTGTCCGTAGGTTTGTTCCTGATTTTTTTGTAATGGTCATACCAATTCACAATATTCTTAGGAAAGATAGCACCTTTTCTTGGACTGGTGATGTCGAAAGTTCTTTCGTAAGGATTAAGAAGGAAATCAGTTCCGCACCGGTTTTGGTGAAGCTGGATTTTGAGAACGAATTTATTATATATACTAAATCCACAAAGGAAGCAGTGTCTACAATCCTCTTACAATGTGATGAAATTAGGAAGAAATGGAAAAAATGATTAATTATACGTTATGATTGCAAATTGATTTTTCGATGAGTAGTCTACCACCAACCATGAAAAATTTGAATTGAGAATATGAATTTCCTTATTTTAAGTTTATTATCACATAAGTAAAAGAACCTGACCTTAATAAGGATCTCTATGTTCTATAAGGACGAGAGATCACTTGGCATTTATGGTATACCCCTTAACCATGGGGAAGTCTACATTTATTCCCCTAAAACCTTTGTTAGTCCCTTCAAGGAGAGCCCTTTCGGAGATCTCCTTGCCTACAATTTTCTCTGGCTTGCTTATCTCTTAGGTTGGCTTAGGAAAAGCACTCTCCTTCTCCTATTGCCTAGCTTGTCTAGTTGGTCACCTCTTTGGCTGGTGGGTTAGCGAAAAACCAATAGCTTACATGAGTCAAATCTTGTCAAATGATGAATTCAAATATTCTTACATTTTAAAATGTGCTTTCACTCTTGTTAGAGTTGTTGATAAATTTCACCACTTTATCTTAGGTAAGCAGACGCTGGTAAAAGTCCCTTTACTTGCTGTCAAGTTTTTGCTCTCACAGACTTATCTTTCAGGGAAGCTTTCACATTGGCTTGCCAATATCCAGGAGCATGATTTAACAATCGTGACTTATAAAACCATTAAGGGATGTGAATTATCCCTTCACTTAGCTCAACATGTTGAAGCAAGTGAAGAAATTGATGAACAAGATAATCCTCTGTCAGCATTGTTTTACATTGACAGTTAAATCCTTCCTGTAGCTAAACATCCTTGGTAAAAATATCTCGTATATTACTTGAAAAATCATAGATGTCCAGATAACTTACATACTCATCAAAGGATAAGGCTCCATATTGAATCTTCCAAATACGTCATTTTAGGAGACTTCATGTTTAGGATATCTTTCGACAGTATATTACTTCGTTGTGTGAATAATGAGGAAGCATTATAGATAATTACTAGTTAGGGACACTCCTCCATTGCATGATCTAGTGCTCTGCAATATGTGCAAGTCGTACATGGCTTCTAGCAATCTCAGGCCAAGTTTCCTAGTTGGTTAAAGTTATAACAGATAATCAGTGCTCGTCCTCCGTGACCAAAATTCCATCTACCGTGACCTCTACCAAAAGTTTTTATGTTCCCCTAATTAAAATCTCTTTAGGTGTTATATTTCACACCACTCCCATCTGCACCAGTACTCTCTTCCTGGATCATGTATATATCTTATGTGCGCTCCCTTAGTAGGTTGAATGCACAACCATCCTTTTCTTCATGTCCTACTGATTTGCAAAAATTGAAAAACAAGTTCTTTGGTATTTCTGGACTAATGGAAACTTAGTGGGATGATGTCCCCATTTCTTACAAATCTCGCATTATCCTCCCCCGGGTATTGGATTCGGTGCTCCTACTTCCAAGTATTGCTTGAATGTTGGGAATTTGTCCTTGTGGTGGCCCTTCGTCCTGCACTTGGTACACCAAATTTGTTCTCATTTTTACCTTCCTTTGGTAATATTATCTATATGAATTGTTAATGCAGCTAATTGAGTCTGAACTTTCGCCATTCTCCCAATGTGTCCTGTCAGCGAAGACTCTAATTTCATCACGATTTTCAGTGCCTCGATCTGCGACGCAACCTTCTTTTGGATTAGCGGTCTATGAATGTGGGGTATTAATCCTGCAATGAACCACTCTTGATGTTGTCCATATGGAATATATAAAGTTAGTCCCCCCATTACATCCCTAAAGTGTTGATCGTAATCCCATATTGAATCTGTTTGCACCTATTTGATCTCCTTCAGTTCAGTAATATATTGGGATTCTGATTTCATAATTTTGAACTCCTTTAGTAGAACTTGCTTTATTTCTGCCAAATTTATAGCCTTTCTAGTGGGTGTAATACCTTGTAACTTCATATACCATACTAGCGCATGGACCCTAAACATTTTCGCTAACTACACAATCTTCACTGCTTTGTCCTGTATGTTTTTAGCCACACAAATTGTGTCGCAAACAAACAAGTGTTGTTTTGGGTCCTCTGACCCTACTACATTTAATTCAGGAAGCCTAAGAGTATTATCTATTCCTACCATGTTGGTCTATGTATTCCCTCCCCTTGGTGACGTCGATACACTCTAACTTTGACTCTGTGCACTACTCCCACTATTTCAACTGGTATTTTTTTTTCCTCCTTGGCTAACTATGATGACTTTTGACAAGTATTAAAATGCTATTTTTGATTGTGGTGATGCACATGGGGTCGTGGATTCAATGCAGGATCCTATCTGGGTAGGACTTACCATATCTTCTTTTAATGGATTGGATTGAAACCCTTCTTCTCTACCTCCTATATCTGGTATCTCTTCAATTCATACTTATTCACAAGGTTCCCGTACTTCTGGATCATTGTGTGGCTCTTCTCTCTTGGACCCAGTGTTTTTCCTTTTATACCTCCTTCCTCTACACAAATCTCCAAATTCATAGTCTTCCTCTAGTCTACTACCTTGATGCATCCTTAGTCCCTTCCTTCCTCTTTCATGGATTCCTCCCTTTTCTCCGGCAATCCTTTTTTTATCCTCCAACACCCCTATGTGCACAAATCTCGTTTAACTGTCGGAATCCATTATCATCACATGATTTTCACATAATAGCATATTTATCCACATATTCAATGATTTCAAGAACATCCCACATGGGCCTTTGAAAAACCTTCTTTCTGCAACATTGTATGACTGAATGAAATCTACAACAAATTTGTAACATAATACAAACTTGTAACCAATTCTGGACTCCAATTCTTCGGTTCTACAACACTAAACTTTCTTGTCTTCTCTACTAACCTTTCTAGCCACTCGGTCAGAATTTCTGGAAATTTTCCAAAGAAAATTTCATGTTGATCTATGAACACATACTTTTGCATCCATTGCTTGTCACTCATTTGAGGTTTCTTGTTATCTTTTCGTGCGAAGTCCCATTCTTTTCGTTCCAACTAGTCGATGATTTCTTTCTTGGTCGGCCTCCAAAACATTCTCTTAGTCACAAAGTCTCGGTCCCAGCAATGGAACCATTTGTTGGTTGATTCTTGTCTGCGTAGGGGTTATCAGACCCAAGGTTTGGGTTGACTGTGACCAACAAAACCCTCAATACATCATCCCTTTCAGCATCACCTTCTTGCGCAGATGAAGTCTCACCCGAGGTATCTTTTAGGGCTGGAAGAACTAGGTTTCTGCAACATTAATGGAAAGGGAGCTTGATGTGTGAATCATTCTTCCTGATCTTAACTTATGTATGTTCTTGATTATTACCTAAACTATCACAACCATACATGAACATTCCAACATAACCAATTCATAGACTAAATTCATTCTGCAAAGTATATCATCATTCATGAATGAACAAAGACAAGTAAGAACACAATACACAATATCCTTTCTAAACTTCTTCTTTATTCATCTTCTTTCTTACTAACTAACTATTACATTCATGATCTTTCCATAACCTCAATTCTCTTCCATGTGCACCCTCTCCCGCATACATCTATCTCTTTCTCGTTATATCTATCTCTCTATGCCATCCTCTATATCCCAATATCGTTACATATTTATGCCCCAAAATATAAGGTTTCAAGATCTATTCTTATCTTTCCCAAAATAACCCATTACAATGCATGGCATAGCCTTCTTTAGTTAACTGGCTATTTTCCTTCTTCTACTTCTTGTTCTTTATACAACTTTTATGTTTTCCTTTCTATTTTTGGAAAGTCGCACTATCATATTTTTTTCTTCTTTGTCTCTCTCGCTTGCTTTATCCTTTTGGATTTGCGCTATCAATGTCCTTCATGTCCTTCTATGCCTTTTATATATTCTTCTCTAATCCTTCCTTTTACGCGAATCCTTCCTTCTGTGCCCTTTCTTCTAGATGATTTATTCATACTTAGATTCTTCTCAAAATTATATCCAAAATTGCTTGTCCAACACCTACTAAAAATTTTTAGTCGCGACCTACTCATGAATTTCCTCAATGATTTTCACTTCATATAGAGGAGTGTATTCAACAAAGAGAACATGAAAGTAGTTATCTCCACATAAATGTAAAATCTCCATATGCCATTCATCACAATCCACCTTTAAACCATACAATGCCAACATCTATATCGTATACTCTTGTCTGATGAAAATTATACAACACGTCTTTATAATATTTCAACACCATTCCATCCTTTTTTGAAATACCTCCATCTATTTCATTGTGTGGTTCCATTAGGATTTAGATTATACAATTTTTAAATGGTTGTAACTTCCTAAAATATATTGAAAAAAATTGTTGTGACCCCAAGTTAGAAATGGCATGACCTTTCATTTAGATGGCACATGTGCAATTGCAATCCAATTCATAACTTGGTATATAATCATGCCACAATAACTTTTTGCAAGGGTTTTGAGGTCATAACTTGAAATAGTTATAACTTTCATGATACTTTTCAGAATCACTATTATGATCACAATTTGGAAATTTCATGGCCACTCGTCTTCAATTGAAATTTGGTTCATGAATAGAAATAAGTTGTGTTGCAAAAAAAATTCATGAGGGTTTCCAGTGCCCGACTTAAAATAGTTGTAACTTTTACAATACTTTTTAGTATCGTTATTATAACCAGAATTTGGAAATGGCATGGTCACTCTAATTTTGATGGAATTGACATGGATACAATCTAGTGAATGAGATAACATAAAAATATGCCAAAACGATATATAGAAAAAATAATTAATTAAAAAAAATATTGCTTCCCCTTGGGCCAAGAAAGTATTTGATACCACTTGTTATGATCCTTGGTTCTTAAGATGACTCAAACTACATAAATTAAATGATACCTAACAAGAGCATTGAACCTTTTCTTGATATTGCAAAAGGGTATAAATGTTTGACACGTGCCTCTTTGAGGGGGAAACCTCAGCAAATGAGAAGCGCTCCAATTAAATGATAATCCTTGACTAGAGAATGCATATCTCTCTACCTCTATAAATAGTTTATATCTACTCCAAACCCTAAACATTAATGGCTCCTACATTAATCACTATTCCATATTACATTGATTTAATTCTAGCTACCTAGTGAGCCTTATTTAATAATTAAAATAGTAGACCTAATCCATGTTACAGTAAATGTACATCATACATATCCTATCATTAATGTTCGGAAATCATTTCATCACAAGGGAGGATCCCACTAGTATTGGTCAAACATAGTGAATCAAAATCACCTATGGTCAACAAGTAAACCAAATTCAACCATTATCAACCACAACTAATGATAAAGTATACTATATATACTTATATTTGGTCAACCATATAGCCCGTAAATCCAACCATATAGACCATAAAGACTATAGATTGACCACAATTAACCATTATAGTTAATGATAAAGTTTACTATATCTACATCTATATGGTCATGCATATCAACCATATGTCATGTAAAGTCAATGATATAGAGAATAAATACTTCACTCCAACCACAATCAACTATAGTAAACCACAATCACCTAAAGTCAATAATAGTCAACAAAAATCAAGCATAGTCAACAATAAAGTCTACCACATATACATCTAAATGACCAACCATATCAACCATATAGATAGTGAGCTTATGTGAACTCTATAAAAAACAAAAGCAAGAAACATAAGGTAAAATTATCAAGCATTTAAATTAAACATGGCTGACTTTCTGACTATCATCTATTGGAATCCTACATAATCTTTGTGAAACATTACATGGTGATGTAAACCTATTAAATAATTACTTTTGAAATGCCACAATGTGACATCTCTATTTTATGCCATTTTAAACACCATAATGAAACATATGTTGGAGTTACTTTACACACACCTAGGATTTATTTTTCCTAAGGTTTTTCCTTGTTTTTTAGTCATTATTCAGTCTCCTATATTTTAGGAAGAATATTCCTCTAGGGAGAATATTGTCTCAAGTTTTCACTTCAGTTTGACTAGTTGAGTGGAGTCTAGATGTTGCATTGGTTTTGTCACCATGAAACATTGGGATCATCAACAGCTAATGCACATTGTCCTTGGGATCATCACCATACTAGCGCATTAACCATGATTCCTTGATCTCCTCCTCACTTCACTCTGTTTCAATCAGTTAACTGAAGACTGGTAGACTAGTTAACTCAGTTAGATGGCAGTTCACTCTCGTAACTCCTCGAGAGACTAGACTGGGTGGAATTTCACTCCCGTAATTGTTGGTGTGTGTCAATATCACTCTATACCACCACTAAGGTGCATTGGCTTCACTTCCAGTGTGCATTGTTTGAGTTATATAGAGTATATCATGTGTAAATTATTCATTATGGTTAATGAGAATTCTTGCATTCTTTCTCTCTTGCTTCCTCTTTATCAATTTCTCTTTACAAATGTGTATGATATTTTCTATATAGATATATTATGTGTAGGTTCAAAACATTTACATGGTATCAGAGTCGACGAACTGCTAAGAAAAGATACACCAAATTATTTTTTGTAGGTACCAAAAATTGAAGACAACGGAAAAAATGGAATTCCCAAAATAATTCATTCTTACACCTTACAAATTATTTGCATGGAAGGAGAAGATGGTCATGAATCTTTGAAGTAGAGTATTGTATAGGTTAACCATGCATAGAGAGACAGAACTGACATTAGCCATAGAAAAATCCAAGTATCTAAATCAAATGGATGAAGCATTCAGAACAATTTGCAGTCTCATTTCTCTCGATCTCATTTTTCACATATATTCTTGTAAAACCCCAAATGAAGCCTGGACCACAATGGAAGGGCTCTTTGTCAAAAAATATGAGATGAGGGGACACATGATCGAGGTGGAATTTCTCACATTGGATCCAAAAAGCTTAGACAATCTCCACGATTTATTTACAAAATACAAGGATTTACTGTCACAACTCAAAGCTTGCAGGGTTGATAAATCTGAGGAGAAACAAATGGTTCTCACCATTCTCTCCAAACTTGGTCCTTCATATACACATTCCATTAAGTCAAATTCTCCTCTAGA
The DNA here is from genome assembly GCA_009831015.1 of Picea engelmannii. NCBI lineage: Eukaryota > Viridiplantae > Streptophyta > Pinopsida > Pinales > Pinaceae > Picea > Picea engelmannii. The sequence continues at coordinate 712,104 of ML781656.1, read as the reverse complement.
TCCACCTGGAAGATTCCTTCTCTTGAGGAATTTATCGAATCCTTGACACAAGAGAAAACCAAGCTCATCAACATGGGAAAAATAAAAGGCCCAAAGGTGCATGCAATTACTGTGTAAGATGGAAGCCAACAATATCATAAATATAAATATAAAGAAAAAAGTAAATCTCATGCAAATCTGAAGAAGGAAGGGTACTCAAAACCCTTCACCGATGCCTCTGGATCCAAAGGGGCAAAGGGAAGAAAAGGGGAGAAATTCGCATACTATGATAGAGGATTCCATCTAGAATTTGCATGCATGCAGAAAAAAATAGATATAATGACTCAAATACTTCAACAAAATAACCTTTGAGATTGCATTCTCGAGGGTGCCCAGAATAAGAAGAAGCCAGAAGATCAGAATCCCAAGGAAGGCAATTCTAGCCATGCCTTGATTTCCATCAACTCCTCTCTTGAGGCTTGGATCATAGATTCGAGAGAATCACACCACATGGATGCCACAAAAGCAGTATATTCTTCATTGGATGCATGAAAATATCCTCCTATTATGATGGGGGACAACTCTCTAGTCGATGTCACCGGCAAAGGAAGGATTGAATTCACCAATGAAAGCTTCGAGAATGTGTTGCACGTTCCCAAATTTTTTGTCAATATTCTCTCCGTGTATCAAATGATGAATTCTGGCACAAAAAATAAAGTTATATTCACACCTGATTAAGAGGACATGAATGAAATGAAAACCAATTCCAGGGTTTCTATCGGTGAGGTAAATCATCAATCTAGATTGTATACATTTTTTGAATTTATTGAACGAGATTTTTCTTTACTGCTTAGCCATGCTGATGAAAGCAGTAGGATATGTGCAAGATACCAGATATATAAAATATGCAGTACAGAAACAAAATGCTAGAAATAACAGAATAACAGTAAAATATCCAGCATAATCTTCACAATACACAGAAATGATATACGAAATAGCAACAGAAATAGCACTTGAACAGAAA
>ML781656.1:632382-705680 GCA_009831015.1 Picea engelmannii | reverse complement strand
CTTCTAGAAGCGGAAGCTTCTATTAGGTCTTCTTACATCCGCCTTATTCTATTTTATTGAAAGGTCTTATTAATATTGACCTTTATTACATCCGAATACATTGATCTACCTATGTGCGGGTTAGGACCTTAACAATATGACACGCAAGGTTTGGGCATTTGAATTTCAGATATATGAAACATATCAAAAAGAAAATATTGGTTGATGGTCTACAAGGCATCCATTTCTCCAAAGGAATCTATGAGGGATGTTTTCTTGGAAAACACCCTTAAGAGAAATTCGACAAAGGAAAGACTCAAAGAGGTTCCTCTCCTTTAGATCTGATCCATAGTGACCTCATGGGCCCTTTTCCACATCCATAAATCAGTAAAGCGAGGTACGTACTCATTTTTTTTTATGATTTCTCACGTTTCACATGGATTTACTTTCTCAGGAAAAAATCAGAGGTCTTTAAACACCTCAAAGATTCCAAAGCCTTGGTTGAGACATGGTCAGGAAAGAAAATCAATGTCCTCCAAACTGATAATGGGGGAGAATATGTCAATCATGAGATCCAGAATCTTTTTCATGAGGAAGGGATTCAGTTGCAGCACACAGTTCCCTATACTCTGCAGTAAAACAGAGTTGCTAAGCGGAAAAACAGATCTCTAAAAGAGATGCCATCTTACATGTTGCATGCAAAGTTACTTCCAAAGAGATTATGGGCTGAAGCACTTAATTGTTCAACCTACATCCAAAACATATATCCCCATAGATCTATCAAGGATAAGACCCCCTACAAGGATTGGATCGGACTCAAACCGGAAGTGACCAACTTTTGTATTTTTGGTTCACGTGCATGGGCTTGGATTCCCTCTAAAAAGAGGAAGGCACTTGATCCACAGGGCACAGAGTGTATATTTTTTGGATACCCCAACGTTGTGAAGGGATACATACTTATTGATCTTTCCTCAGACTGAATCATCATAGAGTGAAGTGTCCAATTCGAGGTAAGTGTCTCGCATGTACCTCAGCAACCGCATGTAGACACCTTCATTCTTCCACCTGTCCGAGATGATGAGCATTAACATGTTGAATCTTCTTCGGATGAGAGTTCTGATTCAGAGGATTTAGATGATCCGGATACAGATTCAATATAGTCATATCTAGAGTCAGTGCATCCAGATGCAGATATAGATCTAGAGTAGAGGCCCAAGTGGGCCTAGACTTCTCTTCAGGATGTAGGGGATCTTGTTAGTGATCCAAACGATACTAGGAGGAATCGATCTGATTTCTAGGAGCCTCCTATTTCAATTACATCCATTGAACCATTTCCCTCTAGGCATATTTTCTTGGTTCAGCCTTCATCTCCACAATATTATGGTGAGGTTGCCGGAAATCCCTTTTGGGAATATGCCATGCAGGAGGAGTACAACTCCCTCCTTGAGAAACAGACTTGGGATCTGGTTCCCCTTCCTTCTGGAAGGAAAATTTTCAGGTGTAGATGGGTCTATAGGACCAAGAGTGCAGCAGATGGACAAATTAGTAGATACAAATCTAGGCTAGTTTCCAAAGGCTTTCAGCATGTCCATGGAATTGAGTATGATGAGACCTTCGTTCTAGTAGGGAATATGAATTCCATACGTTTGGAACTTACCATTGCGGAAACCAAGGGATGGGAAGTCCATCAGATGGACGTTAAGAATGAATTTCTTCATGGTGATCTCTTTGAAGAGATCTATATGGAACAGCCCTAGGGATTTATGTAGGGTTCTTCTTTGGTCTGTCGACTGAAAATATATCTTTATGGCCTCAAGAAGGCTCCAAGGGAATGGTATGCCAAGATGGACTCCTACCTATTGTCACAGAACTTTGTACATTGTAAATCATAATAGAATGTCTACATGCCCAAGATGGTTGATTCACTTCTACTCTTAGTTCTATATTTTGATGATTTGTTGATCACTGGTTGCTCGACTTCAACGATTGTTGCAGTTAAGAGGATTCTACATGACATGTTCTTGATGATGAACATCGGTCTACTACACTTCTTCCTTGGACTCTATATCAGTCAGGATGCATCAGGAATCGAATTGTCTCAGGCCAAGTATGCACGAGATCTCCTTGAGAGATTTCACATGACAGAATGCAAGTCTTCTCCAACTCCTTTCCTATTAGGATTCAAACTTGAGGATGGCGGGGACACTCCACTGGTTGATAGCACACTGTACAGATAGCTAGTGTGGAGTGTTTTGTATCTCACACACTCCATACTAGACCTCTCCTATGTAGTTGGTGCAGTTTCCAGGTTCATGCAGGATCCACATGAGCTACATTGGAAGGCTGCAAAGCGTATTCTTTGATATGTATAGGGAACCATCACCTTTTGGATTCATTATGCATCAAAATCTACATTAGATCTCATTAGGTTCACTGATTCTGACTTGGTTGGCAATAGCACTGATCACAAGTCTACTTTTGGTTACTCACTTAGTATTGGTTCTGGTCCTATCTGTTGGTCGAGAGAGAAGCAGGTTGTTATTTATGTATCTTCAACCGAGGAAGAGTATAGAGGTGTAGTTAACATAACCATTCAAGATATGTGGCTACATCATTTTCTCAGTGAGTTGGGCATTTAGTTTCATCGACCGATAGTCATCTAGTGTGACAACCATAGCACTTTGAAGTTCTACAGAGATCCAATTCAGAGGCAGTGGATGAAGCACATCGAGATCCACATGCACTACATTAGGGAATTATTACACAATGGGATCATCGACCTATAGTTATGGACTTCAACAGAATAGATGAAAAAAAATCTTCACCAAGACCTTCACCGAGAAAAAGTTCCATTCTCTTCGAAGTCGTATTGGAGTGAAGGACACAGTTTCCTAGAAATTGTCAGTTCTTATTTTTACATACATTGTACCTTGCGGGGGGGGTTCCCATGAGGTTTTCCCTCTTTCCTCACTTTATTTCAATGTATATTTTGTATTTGGGTATCTAACATGGCCTCGTTGTCGAGACCCATTCTTTATTTTCACCATAGTGATGTTCAGGGGGGTGTTGGAATTAATTCACACACACCCAGGATTTCGTTTTCCTAAGGTTTTTCCTTGTTTATTAGTCATTATTCAGTATCCTATATTTAAGGAAGAATACTCCTCTAGGGAGAATATTCTCTTTACTTTTCACTTCAGTTTGACTAGTTAAGTGGATTCTAGATGTTGCATTGGTTTTGTCACCATGCAACATTGGGATCATCACCAGCTAATGCGCATTGTCCATGGGATCATCACAATACTAGCGCATTACCCATGATTCCTTGATCTCCTCCTCATGTCACTCTGTTTCAGCCAGTTAACTAAATATTGGTAGACTAGTTAACTCAGCTAGGTGGTAGTTCACTCTGGTAACTATCCGAGAGACTAGACTAGGTGACAGTTTACTCCCGTAACTGCTGGTGTGTGTCCAGATCAATATAGACCACCACTATGGTGTATTGGCTTCACCTCCAGTGCACATTGGTTGAGTTATACAGAGTATATCATGTGTAAATTATTCATTATTCATTATAGTTAATGAGAATTATTCCATTCTTTCTCTCTTTCTGCTTCTTTCTCAATTTCTCTCTACAAATGTGTGTGGTATTTTCTAGCTAGATCTATTTTGTGTAGGTTCAACACATTTACAACATAACCCTCTATTATTATTATTTTGAATGTGACAATGTGACATACACTTTTGTCTCATAGTCAACAATATAAGCAACAAAACCTAAGTAATATATTCAAATGTGACCAAACCCTCTTTTATTAGTCTTCAAAAACATCTTTTTTTTTTCAAATCATAAGTCATTACTTTTCAAACTATTTGGAAATGAAATCATATATATGAAAAATAAAATCATCATTTATGTTAGATGATAACCCACTATTATTTTGTTACTACCTTGAAAATTAGATGACAACACCAATTCATGAGTGTCACTTGTGCATCATTGACAGACAAAAAATCTCTATTAGAATATTTAGAATAAAATTGACCATTCATAGAAATTAGAGATAACTTACAACAAAAACAATGGCAATAGAAAATATATTTAGAATACATAAAACATTTTCTTCATTAAAAACTCCTATGAAAACACTGTATCCAACTTGGTATACTATCTACATGTTGAAATAAGTGAACAAACAGGTCAAGTAAAGAATTAAAAAATGTTGTCTCATCAAATATGTACATGATTTCAAATAAAAGTTCATGGTATTCCCAAGAGTATCAATATCTACCTAAAACATTAGATATAGTGAATACTCCCTAAAATTTATGTGTGATCATGGATTTGGAGAAAATGCTAAGGAATAATATTATATATTTATGGAAAGGTTTGGGGAAAAAGTATAAATATGTAGAGAGATATTATCATAAATCATGCCACAATGTTTTTATACTTAATGAAAATATGAAAAAAATAGCCTAAATTTCTATAAAATTTAGCCAAATTGGAGAAATTTAGCTTAAAAAGAAAAATTTCTCTTTGAATGGTACAAAGTCAAACAATCACCCAAATTCAACTAATGTCAATAATTTGCAACCAAACTCAACCATAGTTAACCAGTGGCCTCTAGTTTGGATGGAACATGTGCAACTACAAGTCGATTCATAAGATGAGAGATCATTGCATTGGAATAATTTTTTCAAGAAGGTTTTGAGGCCACGACTTGAAATAGTTGTAAATTTCGTGATACTTTTAAGAATTACTATTATGAACTCAATTCGTAAATGTCACAACCATTTTTCTTTTCATGGCACTAATGTGACTGCAACTTGATTAATAAATATAGAGATAATTGTGGCACGAGAATTTTTTATGAGGCTTTTAATGCTACAACTTGAAATAGTTGTAACTTTTGTGATAATTTTTAGAAATTATATTATAACCCAACCACTCTACTTCTAATTGCATTGGTGTCACTAAAATTTGATGAGTGAACAAGATAAAAATTCATTGTAAGGAAATTTGCAAAAAAATAAAAAAACGTTTGCTTCCCCTTGGCCCAAGAAAGTCCTCCGATACCACTTGTTATCATCCTCGGTGCTTAATATGATTTAAAAAGGAGAACCTAACAAGGTTATTGAACCTTTTATTGATATTCCAAAAGGAGATTCATGTTCATGTGCCTCTTCAATGGGGAAGCATCCAAATGAGAATTTCTCTAGTACAATGATAATCCTTGACCAACGAGTACATATCTCTCTAGATGATCAAGGTGGATTTGAAAATGCTCAAAATTTGATCATCTCAAATTCTATCGAAAACCACTTCATTTCTTAGAACTCGACGATGGATTTCCAATGGCATAAGAATCACCTCAAATTGAATTCGTATGAAAAATTTATAGCTCTTCAAATTTTTGGTAAAACACGGTCAAAAGGTCAAAATGGGGTGCAACGTGACTCCACTGGGAGGGTGATACATGGTTGGTGGAATGGAAACCATATAGGAAAAAATGGACTAATATGACAAGGACAAGTGGCATCTAACTGTACCATGGCTACACAAGTGGACCAATGAGAACCTGCCACATGGCAGTCTCCCATTGGCCAATTATGGTTAAGGTTGTTAAAATTACGGTTGTGATCTTGGAGGATCAAAACTATATTTCTCACATGCAATACCAACGAACTCACCAATACACCACACATATGGTTCCTAACCATATATGGCCCAAAATTTATTTGAGTTTATTTAAAGGTTTAATCGGCGAGAAAAGTGTTTAGGGATAAACCTCAGACCCATGGTATATATAACATGCAATGTAATTGTATCCTATTATCACAATAGAATTATAAATATATACCATCGAAAATAAACAAACATCATGCAAAATATAATGTATGGTTACAAAAAAGCGCCAATGGAGGAGAGGTCTGCGGGTTTGAACCTGTGACCTCCTCCCACACATACAAGTGTTCTAACCATTGTTCCAAAGGAACCTTTTGTTATGGGATTTCCAACAATATTAAATTTAAGTTTTCCTAAGACTTTGGATGGTGGTTAGGGCCTGCACCATATTTAATCCAACGCCTGGACTGAGGTAGAGGAAAAAGTACGACAAGTACAACATGGAGTACGATAGAGTACAAAATATTGGTATGCATGCTAGAGTTAGCATATTTTTCCTCGACATTCATGCCATACTGTATATAGACTTACATTTTTCATTGTAATGTGTGCCATCAGTTCCTTTAGGAAATTATAGAGTATTTATACTCATTTTCCTCTGTATTTGAAGAGGAATTCAATGGTGCACTCTACTTCTGAGTTTGAGAAACAGATAAAAAGGTCATTGTAAGAACACAAGCATTTGAGCATCAATAAAGCGGTCTCTCAATTGGAAGCGGACTCAGAGACGTAGCCCAGAATGGGTGAACTCCGTTAAAAAACTTGTGTTATGTGTTTTTTTATTATTGTTTTTATTTAACGTAGTTATCTTGTAGGTTATTTATCATTTCAATGATTTTGGATAAGTAAGTGAATTCATATTATTTGCAAACAGTCAAAGCGATCATTTATACTTCGAAACAAGTTGGATGTTTATGTGTATTTAAGAATAAATTAACATCTAAGGATTTTCGAAACAAGTTGGTATCAGAGAAAGGTTTTTGTTGGGTTTTTATATTCTTTGTAGTGAAAGTCTAGTCGAGGTGGATCGATTGACATTCAAAGTCGAAGTTGAAGGTCGAGGTGGTTCGACCGGGTAAATTCGAAGTTGACAGTCAGGGTGGTTCAATCGGGTAAAGTCGAAGTCGAAGGTCGAAGAAATCGACAACAATTTAAATAGGTCAAGAAACAAGAGGTTGAAAAGCAGGCATGTGGAAACTGACTGAAGACCCAATGAAGGACGACTAGTACTTGACTGCTAATTCGACTTGGTAGTTGACTGTAATAGGATCTAGAGATTTGTGGGATTTCTAGCTAATGATCTACGTGGATCTACAACCATTTTTGGGTGCCCTTTTTATTTCAGGTTTTTCCTATTGTAAAGCCTATAAATAAGGTGTGTTGTAATGGTGTAAATATATGATGAATGGTCAATCACCAAGAATCAATAATCATAGAGGTCGTTGGTCATGTAGATGTAAGCCGAATTGGCTATAGGGTTGTTATTGTGTAAATCAAGAAGGTATGGTGTCGATTGTGTCTTAGGTGTGGACCGAGGTTAGATATGTAACCTTTTATTCTAAATGAATAAGAAAACATGAGAGTATAATGCTCAAGGAATGTTATTTTTCCCAGTTTGGGTTTCCAAGGTAAAATCTTTGTGTACCGTGTGTTTTCTTTGTCATGTACTTTCTTGATTAAATATTTGTTCCTCTCTTCTACCAGGTTTAGCATGGAAGTGTTCCTCATTTCCTAACATGTGGTATTAGAGCTTGGTTTAACAACCTTGGATCCGAGCTAAACCCTAGGTTTAGTAAGAGTCACAAGTCAGAAATATTTAAAGATTGTGTTAAAGAAAGGTGAGAAACTTGAGAATAAAGATCGAAAAATTCAATGGCCAGAATTTTGATCTTCGGAAACTTAAACTTGAAGATATCCTTGTAGATCGAGAACAATGGACAACAACATTTCTATGTACCATGTTGATAGGTGTGTCAATGGAATAATGGGAGAAACTCAAGAGAGGAGCAAGGAGTACAATTTGACTTTGTCTTGCAAGTGCAGTACTGCTGCATGTATCGGGTGAAGATTCGACCAAGAAACTGTGGGACAAGTTAGGGAGCTTGTACCAGTCAAAATCCCTCGTAAATAAGTTGTTTCTCATAAAGAAACTATATCTTCTGAGGATGAGTGAGGGAAGTTCGATGACTGAGCATTTAAATGGGTTTAATACCATTATAAGCCAATTATCTTCTTTGGATAATAAAATAACTGAGGAGGATAATTGTTGTTTCGCCTCTTTTGTCACCTAAATGAGCAAAACAAAGGTGCTTACAAGATTAGTTGGGTTAGCTAAGAAAGATGATAGTAAAGGAAAGGGTCAAAAGAATAAACAGAAAAGACTAAGCTAAGAATTAAACTAGGAAAGGACAAAACAACTAAACTATTGTGCATAGGGACATAAGAACAAGAAACAAACAAGACTCATGTCACCAATGGAATAAATTGTATTAGTAAAAAGAAAACACCAAAGAGAAAGGGGACTTTGGATCCCTTCTTCCTCCAAGGGAGGGCTCTTGGACCCCTAGGATTGAGCTCTTCTTACAACTTGGAAACTTGAAAGAAATGGTGAAAGAATCCCAAGCTAACCCACTCAAAAGGTGATGTGGATTGCCCAAATGGAATGCTACTAGTATTTCTCTTGATAAGAAAAGAGGTTTCCCCAAGAAAATAGCAGCAGCATAACCTTGCAAATGAATTCCTTGAAAATGTAGTGCACCCATGGCCTTGTATTATAGCACCACTTTGAGGTATTGTGCAACCATATTTTAGTGTGAAAAGGGGTTGTTTAGGGCACCTTTAGGTCTTTGACCAACCACCCAGCCGGATCTAACTGAGATTTGGATGTCAAATCGACTTGGAAGCTGAACCAGGAGTGGGTGGGAGGCCAACCAACATCATAAATGCATCGTTCTCATGTGTGCATGGATTTTAGCGTCCACAATCGTGCATCGTGCACATGTGAGATTTTCCTACGTTTCTTGATGGTGCATGTGCACGCAAGCCCTATGTAGTCATAGCACATCTTGATTTTATAACTGGTTGTATATTTTTGGACCTTTTGGAAATGCTTTTTTGGTAATTTTTTTCCATGGGTGGACTCATAGCTGTTTGAAGATGTTGGATTCCTGTAGCCATTTGCGGACGAAATTTCAGTGATAACAGATGCCCCCTAATGGATGAGGTTAGGAGCATACGGATAGCCGAAATTCATCAATGTTTCTTCTACTGATAGTATCGTTGTAAGAAAGAGCGATAGTGAGAGTATCAAGAGTGACCCGTTGGAGAGAGAAGGGTATCTGTAGGACCCAACCTTTCGCAAGGTGTGGAAAATAAATTGTGTACAAACGAGGCAGGCATGCCCCATGCTCATGTCATGTAACTCAAAAATGGGTGTTGTACAGTAACTGAAACTGTGTGTTGATGTAGACAACTGCAGCGCCCTCGGGGGCAGTTTTGATAAAGGCAGAGGACAATTCTGATGAGGAACATACTCTGAACAGTAGGCAATGACACCTATAAGAAGTATCATGGATTCTGTGGGCATTGATAGCCCAGCAAAGTTCAAAGGTCTTCGGCAAATATAAAAAACAATTGCAATAGTCGCAAAGTAAGACCCACCGTAACATGAGAAAGCGTTGAAGTCAAATGTTATGGGGGTCAATGACAGAAGAGAGCACTGATGGTTCTCCCTATTTCGTCCGATAATTCTCATTGTAAAGGTAATGAGAGTCAAGATACTGTCACCCTTCTAAAAACTATGTTGATGTCAACAAAAAGGGAGACACGACTCCAAGAAGCAAAGGGTTTTGTGAAATCCACTAGGTGAGGTCAGGAACTGGGGAGGTACATGAACGAAGTCAATATGCGTGGGGACTCAAGACTGCCCTTAGTTGGGAATATATGCGAAGTATAAGTGGCTTCAACCGTTCAACTAGGTCGGGTGTCAGGGGGACAATGAGGCGTGGGATACATTGTGCCAGAGGCGGGACAAAGTGAACAAACTCAGAGAGAAGAGGTAGGTGGCCTGTGGGATACTCAGAGTTTATGGACGATGTCAACAAGGGTAAGTGATAAGGAATGCCCCAACCAAGGGCGACATGGGTTTCATTTTCCAAAAAGGAAGAAGGTCACCAAAGGTGATGACAAAAATCTATGTAAAATGCTGGAGACAATGGCTTAATTACAAAAAGAATTAAGAAATCAGTGGGGATAATAATGCAGATATAGAAACGGGTTCCCCAGTGTGATATGGCTTGGCCTGAGGATGGTGCAAGTTGGTTAAAAAATAAGTGGGGGGTTGGGGCCCCATAGGCGGGTTTCTATAGTAGGGAAATGTATGGAGGGAAATCTGAAGATGGGCAAACTGACGGTGGATGAAATGGATGGTAAATGATGCTATGGGAGTGCAGTAAAAACAAAACCGTGAGGAAGTTCCCTAGGAGGCTGTTGGGTAGGCTAGCAAAATGAGGGGAAGGAGTATGTGGCTGATTCACGACATGATGTAAGACTATCGGGACTCCCATCCCTAAAGGTTGAAAACAACATGAGTGTCAAAGTGCCAAGGGGGCTATGAATGGGACAAATCATGTGGGGGAGAGTTCTACCAGGTGACAGTACCCAAAATGCAGTGGAGGTGACGGTACTGCAGAGCCGGATATAGGGACCCTAAAGGCAAATTTCAGAGGGTGTGACTGGAGATGCAATTGAGATTCAGAGGAAATGATTACATGCCAGTGTTGATTAAATACCTAAAGGGGTCGCGCTGGTGTGTGATGACCAAGTACCTGCATACATGACAACCAAATACCTGACATGAACAATATATGAAGATAATCGAACATATAACCGTTTATTTGATAATTTTGAACATGAGCATGCGTACCTAAACAGGGTATGGAAAAATGACTCCCCGGGGGCTAAGGATGAAAAATGGTCTGGGGAATGTCTTGATGTAAATGACGGGGTGTTGATCTCGTGGCTGAAGACAGATTGAAAAATGGACCCTCGGAGCTCCCAGAATTGAGTCTAGAAGTTTGGCAAAATGAACTATATATAGCTGTGGGGCCCACATTGCCACCTCATTTGTACTTGCTGCTATAGTTTTGAGAGAGGAGATTGTAGAGTAGATTCGGAGATTCTAGGAGTGCGAGGAAGCCAATCCAAGAGGTGCTAGAGTCAGTTTAGTGGTCTCATACTCCTATATAGTAGTTAGGTGTCAATTTTTTGGGTAGGACCATACGGATGGCCGTACAGTGAATTTTGAGGGTTGTGGCCCCCCAAGTGTGCGGGCGATTGATGGAGACCCACGCATGAATGCGTAGGTGTAATGGGCACGGCCTCACAGGGGGGCATGCTATTTGGGAAAATAGGCATGCATGGGGTGCACCCCTGTCCGAAACACAGTTGTGCATATGTGTGCGGCTGTGTTGCTGACAGTTGCACATGAGTGCGCAACTGTGTAGTGAACAGGTACGCACCAAATGCGCACATGTGATATTAACAAGCATGCATACATGTGTGCCTATGGGGAAGACAGTCGTGCCTTTGAGGCAAAGCTGAGGGTGAGAAAGATTATGTTCCTCTCTCTCCTTTTTTTTTTTTTTTCGTGGAGATTTTGGTGTTTTTGTGATGGCTGATCGAGTACTGTATATGTGGATGAAAGTGATCATTGGGGATGATGTCGATCCGTTGGAGAGAGAGGGACTGGGCCCAACTAAGGGAGGTCATGAGGGATGAGGAGCCGATGGTTTGTGGTGCTTTGGCAGCCTATGGGCTGCTGAAGTTTTTTGAGTGCCCACTGTTGAGGGAACAGGAGTATCTGCTGCAATTCCTGATCTCGATGTGGAGTTCAGAGTTGCAGTGTTTTATTGTGCGTGTAAATCACTTGGCATTCTTTGCTGAGTAGGATGTCTATTTTCTGACTGGGCTCCCTTTTCAGGGAACCCTACTACTGGCTGAGCCAGTTGTAGTTGGAGAGGGGCAGTTGGCTACCCATGCTCGAACATATTGTTTGGGAGAGGATTTTATGTCTGGGTCAGTGGTGAGGATTGGGGTGATGGATGCCCTGGTACATCGTTGCATGGAAGCGATGGTTGTGAGAGTGTATGGGTTGCTCGCGACTCAGCATATCAGTGGTGGCTAACTGAGGATCATGCAGCGGGCACTACGGGGTGATCATTTCGCCTGGGGCTTGATGTTGCATGCCAAGATGGTGGGACAACTCACCAGGTGTCGAGCGACCGATTCAGGGGATTTTTCCTTTGGATTGATCCTGGTGGCTTGGTTTCTAGAGAGGGTGCCGATGTTGCGCCCAAGAGTGTTGTTAGACCTGCCAAGAGCACGAGAGTTGCGACTGCGGTGGTGGTCAATGATTTTGATTCATCATGGGGGTGGGGAGGGTGGCCACTACTTCACGGCTGAGGCTACACAGGTGTGGTGTCAGATGCCACAAATCATATTGCAGTTTCCGTACAGTGGGATATATTTCCATGATGATCTTGAGATGATATTACCTCCAGGAGAGGTATTCGATCACCAAGGTATCATGTGTTGTTTACTGGTTTTGTTGATTGGTTTTTATTTTAGATAGTATAGCATATGGTTGATATTTGTATGGATGTTGATGCTATCATGTGTTTGTTTGTGTAGATGTGGGACCGCGTGGATGAGAGGTCGAGCTGATTCGAGCGCTAGCCTGCCAGGGGCCTGTGAGACCACCATGAGGAGAGTTACGAGCAGGGGAGAGGCGACGTCAAGAGGATGTTGGGGAGAGGCCTAGTGATTATGATAGAGTGGCTCGGAGGCATCGTTATGATGACCCCAGGGCAGGGTCGTCACATGCTCCTTCGGCCGAGGCCAGGGGAGAGTTTGAGGATTTTTGCCACCGACTAGAGGCAGTTCTACAAGGAGTGCCCGAGAGGATGTGGGTGCAGATCCAAGATGAGGGGATCTTGGAGCAGTGTATTGGGCTGCTGGCGGAGTCACAGACCACCTTGATTCATAGAGCAGCTGTAGTCGGAGCTGCGATGACTGGATGGTTGCCTCCAGACCTGGGGGACCTGGAGCTGGTGGGGTACCTCTGCCAGAGGGAGGACCTGGTGTCAAAGAACTAGAGGCTCCCTGAGGGCTGCTAGATATGTAGTTGTGTATCTGATATATAGGATGGTGAGACCATTTTGTATAGTTGTGACATCCAGTTTTGTATTGGTAGGGATGAGGTGATTCACCTACCTATGGGCGATGTACTATTTTGTAAACACTTTATGACATGTGGACTGATATATATATATGGATATACATTTTTGGATCTTTGTGTATATGTGTGATGTGTTTGTTGTTGATGATTCTTGTTTTTGATGTAGTGGATGATGTCTAATCTATATGGTGTGATAGATCTGTGATGATTTATGTGTATGTGAAGATGTCTTGATGTGATATATGCCAATCTAGTATAATGTTAGCCATGTTATCTACTATTTGATTGAATTGTCCTGGGATATGTGTAAATGTAATAGAATCAAAATGTTGAGATAAAAGTCTAACCTGCAGGTATTTGCGAAAGAGGAAAGGATCATGGACGCAGTATACATTATTGAGATGGAGGACGACAAGTTGGGAATCTAATAAGACGTGAAGGTGACGAATATGGAGATGATTGGCCTCAACGAGGAGACCAATGATGACGGTGTACTCTGCTTGATTGTTGGTGGTTGAGCCTAAATATATGTCGTTGGTGTGGAGCAGATCATGTGAAGGAGAATAGAGGGCCCAAGCAGCCGAAGCGAGATTCTTTGTCCAGCGGTTAGCTCCGTCGGTGTAACCGATGTGGTAGGCCGATGGAGGTGGCATTTGTCAATAACACAAGTGATAGATTAGACGGGAGGTATGGATAAAAAAGGACTAAAAACTCTACAAAATACGTACAAAACTAAGAAAGAGCCTAGTGTAGTAGAGCTATGCTCAGGCATAAAATTTCTTTTTAAGTACAACCTGTTGATGGGTTCCTTGAGAGGATGGCCTTTAGGGGAGGTCAGGATGTATGCACCTTTCGTGAGGCAATGTTGGATAATGTACCGTCCATGCCATAGGGAATCAAATTTTCCATGGCCAAGGGTATCATGAGCGATATCGTAAGTGAGGACAAGGTCTCCTTTGTTAAATGAGAGAATGTTGACATGGCGATCAAAGGTGGCCTTTGATCATTTTTTGGCTGCTCCATTGTTTTGTAGTGAAGATTGACGATCTTCATCCAAGGATTCTAAGTTCAGAAAACGCTGCTCTATTGGGAATGTGTCGGGTAATAGCTCAATAGTAGTGCGTAAGGTGGGAATTTTTCACTCGATGGGAAGAGTGGCCTTAAACCCATGGACTAAATGAAAAGGTGTGAAACCAGTGGCAGTTTTGACTGTTGTGCGATAAGCCCAGAGTGCGGAAAATAACATATGATGCCAATTGGTTTTATGTTTGTTAACCATGCATTGAAACATGGTTTTTAAGACCTTGTTAACTACTTCGACCTGGCCATTGGACTGAGGGTATTATGGTGAGGAAAACTCATGGGAGAAGCCTAACCGAGATGAGAGTTCCATGAAAATCTCATTCTCAAAATGTTTCCCGTGATCGGAGACTAGTTGGAGTGGTACGCCAAAGCGGGATATGGCGTGGTTAAAGAAAAAATGCGTTGTTGTGTCAGCAGTGTTGTTGAAGGTAGGCATGGCTTCATCCCACTTGGTAAAGTAATAAACTACAACAACTATTTATATGTGTCCGTTGTTGGATGTAGGGTTGCAAGTCATGAAGTCGATGCCCCATTTACAAAAGGGACCAGCAGTGATGACTGGGTGTAGAAGAGAAGGTGGTGTGCATGCTTTGTTAGCATAAAGCTGGCATTTATCACATCATTTCACAGCATGGATGAAATCATGAAATAATGTAGGCCAAAAGTAACCTACGTGGATTATTTTTTGAGCGGTGGATATCCCTGAGAGATGCCCTCCGTAAGCACCATTGTGGCAGTCGTTCAAGACTCTGTCAGCCTCATCAATTATTAAGCAGCGACAGAGTATGGTGTAAACTCCTCATCGATATAAGATGTATTTTATGAGGAGATAGCGAGGTGCCTGGTGACGAATACGTTGATGATCATCTCTAGAGAGGTGGTTTTCAAATTTTTGTGTTCGGAGATAGACAAGAAGATCATCGTACCAAGGGTCATTTGAAGGGATAAAAAAAGGATGTTCATCGGGGAGGTTGGTATTGACCAGTGTACTGGTAGTGTTGGAGGGAAAAGCCATGATAAGTTCAGTGAAGATGAGATCTTTCTTTCTCTTAGGTGTTGAAAATTCGAGATCGTATTCCTAAAGGATGACGATCCATTGAGCAAGTTTATCGTTAATTTGTTGACGACTGAGCAAGTATTGCATGGGGTTGGAATCTACGATAACTTTGGTAGTTCGAAGAAGGATGTAATGGCGCAGTTTTTGGACTGTGAGGGCTAGGTTTTCCTCATGACTGTACTTCAAGGGTGTTCCTGAAAGGTTTTTACTAATGTAGTAAATCACATGCTCACAGGCATCATCCCCTATTTGGACGAGCACTCCTGCTACTGAAACGGCTGAAGCGGATATATAGAGGAGATAATTGTGGTTATAGTCAAGTGGACTAATCAACAGGGCGTTGGAAAGAGCTACTTTGAGATCGTCAAAAGTGGTTCGGTCATGTTAATCCCATTGGAATGGGATGTCGTGATGAAGTAAGAGAAGGAATCCATGTGCGCGAGTAGCGTAGTTTGGGACAAAGCATCGTAAAAACTTGGCTTTGCCTTGAAGGCTCTGTAGTTGGCATAAATTCTGAGGTGGTGGAATTTTTGTGATGGCTTGGACTTTGAGGGGGTCCACAGTAATGCCACATTGGGAAACTATGAACCCAAGAAGGCGCCCAACAGTGACACAGAATATGCATTTGAGGGGATTCAAGCGAATATTGTACCGACAAAACCTATGGAAGATTATTCATAAATCATCGAGATGTTGAGTGTGTTTCTTAGACCGGGCGATGAGGTCGTCTAGGTATGCGAGGATGATATGGGCCAGATCATGAAACACATATGTCATGGTCCATTGGAAAGTGGCGCCGACATTCTTGAGGCCAAATGGAATGACACGATATGCAAAGGTGCCCCAAGGGGTTGTGAATGCGGTTTTGTACTGATTGGCGGGGTGAATTTGGATTTGGTTGTAACCAGAGAAACCGTCCATGAAGGATAAAGCCTCGTGACCTCCGCAATCATCGATTATTTGGTCGATGAAGGGTGTTGGAAAGTTGTCTTTGGGACAGGCATGATTGAGGTCACAGAAGTCTGTACAGACACAGATAGTGCCCTATTTTTTTTTAACAAGGATAGGGTTGGAGACCCATGACATATAGGCTATGGGGTAAATGAACCCTGCAGCGCATAGTTTGTCAATCTCGGCTTTGATGGATCCAGCTTTGGATGGGTGTAGCGGTTGCTTTTTTTGGCGGACGGGTGTGATATCAGGCCAGGTGTCTATGTGATGTTCGACAATAGAGGGATCAAGGCCAGGCATTTCTGTGTATGACCAGGTGAAAATTTCTCGATATTCCTGGAAGAGGGCTTTGTAGGTGGTGATTTCTTCTGGAGAACATGCAGCGCCAATGGTGATTTCCTCTAGAATTCCAGATTTGATGGAAATATCTATTTTGATGGTTGGGGATATATTGGCCATATTGCCTTCTTCGAAAGTGTCGAGGGTAGGGATAGGGTTATTGAACCAATCTATATGCCCTGATGGTAGAAAATATTTGGTTTCAACTGCGTATATAGGGTGTTGGTTAGGAGGCGTGAAGGCTTCTTGTGAAATAAAGAGCGCTCTGTGGTGGAGCGCAACCCATGGGTAATTGAGGGTAGTTAACTCCTTGAGGATATATTCATCACAATGAAACCAGCATGAATATAGGGGATCGAGAGGAGTGATCCTGGTGATTGTCACTGTGGAATTATCTCCTTATGATAAAGACGCAGGGGGATTGATGGAGGGGGATTGCAATGGTTCGCTCAACATAAACCAAATATCCAGATATTGTGGGTTAAAAATGGTAGTCGGGTGTAGAATGTTTGTGGGGAACTGAATTGGAGAATTGGGGGGAATTGGGGGTAACTCCTCATATAAATCATCTAGGAACCAAAGGGGAGAAGGGAGTGCCTCAAGTTCTGGTGGGAAGATATGAACCATATCAATTGATGGGGTAAGGGTATTTATCGGGTCTATTGGAGGAGGGGGGGTATGATTTTGAATAGGGGCCAGTTGACGATGCTTGTATTCAATGATCATAGGACATTGATATGTGAAATGGTCAAGTGATTCACATAGAGAGCAAGGGCATATCATGCGTTCGTTGACTGAGGTTGTGACATAATGGATGTCGGTGACAAGAGTTGAGGTGGGTGTTTGCTGAAAGCTCTTTCGTACAGTTGTTAGTGTCTGTTGGAATTGAGGTAGTGTTGGACAGTGGTGTGTGTAATGGCCATATTCTGAATAGATGGCACATGCGAATTTGGTTCGCAGTCCTTTGTTACTTGTGTTATGTGAGATATCAACAATACTGGAGGAAGCGACGAGCGGTGGTGGTGCTCGAGGGAGTTGGATGAGATTACGTAATTTGGGGAGATATGGGCATTTGTTGGTGGGGTGTTTTTCTTTCTCACATAGTGCGCAATGAGGTTGGACACGAGGGGGAAGTGGAGTTGTGGGTTCCTTCTTCTTTCTCTTGCCCCCATCTGTAGCAGGGGGGTTAGTGAGTGGGGGTGTAGGGGGTATGGTGGGAGTGAGTATGGGAATATGCATCGAGATTCCTTCTGTTTGGGGAGGGAGGGATGGTTGAGGGACCCTCTCAAGTGGATGTAAATACCAAATTGGGATTGCCAACACCATATTAGGAAGGGTAAGCATTGGAGCGACCTGGAAATATTGTATACCTAGTGGGGGGTAAAAGAAAGGAATTTGGGTAAGGGCTTGGGGGACTGTTTCCCAAACCTGTATCTGGCCCTGGGGAAGATCAGGAACAGGTCGAGTTGAATTATTTCCAGGGGATTCCTGAGGGAGAAGTTCTGTGACTAGTGGGACGTCAGGGATGAAAGAGGCCTCAGTTGAAGGGAGGTTAGTTTCAGTTGTGTGGAGGGATGGAGGAGCGGTTGTGCTCCGTGGTAGGTCCCTAGCAAGGATGGGTCTTTGAAGATTCTGGGGCCCATCTCAATGAGTAGATAGGCATTAGGATTAGTGTGGATAAAAGGGAGGATGTTATCGATGTTGGATGAAGGGTTAGGCTTGTAATGTGATACTTGATTGATGGTAATGATCTTTCCATTATGGGGAAACATCATGGTTCAGAATACAGAAGAGGCGACGACCTTCATAGCATACATGTAGCTACGAATGAACAAGATATTGTAGTCAAGCAGGGCATCGATAACCTCAATGTCAATCAGAGCGGTTTTTCCCTGGAGCTCGACGGGGACATTATGGAAGATTCCTTCGGGGGATGAGGGTCTGCCATCATAGGCTATTAAGGTAATGGAAAATGGTATGAGTTCAGGGGAACCAAGTTTCTTCCATACGGATTTGGACATGATACAGGTGGATTCTCCTTCATCAACGATTCATCGGTGAACTGTAATGTTCCAAATTTTTAAAGGGATTTGAAAAGCGATAAGAGCAGGGAGGCAAGGTTCTCCGCTGTCGAGGTCAAATGTGATGAGTCGAGTATCGGCCGGGTCGACTACTCCCAGGGCGAAAAGTAAGGACTTTCGTTGGGTGGGACAATTTTGAAGGACCTCTAAGACTGACATGGCAGTCGAGTATTATGCCAAGTCATCAACCAAACTGTAATTATGAGTTTCCCTAGCTTGAGGATTGTGGACATTCCTGTGCAATGGGATGCGAGGAATACAAAGCGAGGTTTCAGTATTAGGGTGAGGAATTATGAGAGGGGGTCCTATTGTGACTGTAATTTCTTCTGAGGTAGTGGGAGAGGATTCAGAGGGTGTTCTATACTGACGACTGTGTGTTTTCAAAAGGACTTCTTCCTCACTGGTAAGGAGGATAGTACGATCGGCAGAGGTGCTCGTATTGGGGTACTGTCCCAACTGTGGTGGGGTAGGTTGCATGTCTGGTTGGGTATTTATGAACCCTTGGTGTGGGATGGGGTTTTGTAGTATAGCTAGGGGTGGTTGCTGTATATATGGTTGTGGGGCCTAATGAGGTGCAGGCGATGCTGGGGGACGTGGTCCATTCACAGAATCGTTCATTCGTTTAAAGTCAACGATTTGGGGGAAATGGTGAGTATAGTGACCAAACTCACCACAAAGGGCACAAGGGAAGGTGGTCCTAACATTGTTGTTGTTCCTTCCTTGACTTTTGTTGTTATTTCCCCCTTGGGGGTTTTGGTTCCCCTAGTTTTGGTTGCCCCTGGCAGATTGGTTCTGCTAGGGTTGGTTCTGGTTTCCTCCTGGTCCCGGATTATTATTGTTCCAATTTTTTCCTTTCTTTCTGGTATTGTTCAATTGATGGGGTGCATTTGCCATGTTCAGCTGTTCAAAATTTTGATATTGCTGAATGGGAGAGGGTTGAAAAAAATTAACCCCAACATGTGGTGGTCCTTGTGGTGGAGCCATAGGCTATGGGGGGCCAATAAATGGAAAGTATGGATTATGTTGAGGCGATGCTCCATAAGGTGCATAGGAGGGCATGGTGCTTTCACTAGTGCTTAGGGTATAGGTTAGGGTAGAGGAAGTACCGACACTTGGTTGGATAGGTGGGTGGTTTAGGGGTACCAGCGGGGGTCCACTTATGGGTGGAGTCAGGACAATAGGGTATGGTTGTTGATAAGGTGGAGGAGGATAATAAGGGTTTCCTCCATATGTCGGTGGATATTGAGGTGAACCATACATGGGTGGTTGTGGAGGTGGTGTTTTATGGTGTGTAGTGTTACTAATCAATCTGTCTACTGAGTGAGACATCCCAGGTTTTTCTTGGCCAAATGGCACGAGTTTTGGGGCATCCAGGAGTACCATGTAGAGGTATCTAGACTGGGCATAGATGAGTTCGAACTATTGGGTCTTGCTAATGGCTTCTTCTTCGGTCTAGAGGAAGGTGGCGGCCACATCTTTGTCAAGGAGGGAAACAAGTGATTTGAGGAACCAATTGAGACATTGTTGGGGGGTAGCGTCAGCTTTGCAGAGGCTACGTCACCGACGCCATTCGTGGATGTGGTCAGAAATATGTGTAGAGGTTGTTTGTTTGAAATCTGAGAGTAGTTCAAAGCCATTGTCATCATGAATGGGTAATTGAAAGAAGGTCAAAAATGCTTTGGCCAAGGATTCAAAAGTCACGTGGGACCCATATTTTTCTTCGACATACCATTTGGCAGATGGGCCAGTGAGTGTACGTTGAAATAACCTTAATTGGATGGAATCGTCCATAATGATGTTCGAAGAACACCATAGGTGAAAAGCCATGATATGGTTGGCAATATCATCTCCTGCTTTTCCTTTGAACTTGGGGATGTCTGAAGGGAGTTGGTAGGCATTGCAGGCAATGCAGGGTTGTGCAATATGGGATCATTAGTGAGTTTAGTCAGATCTGATATGTTGAGGGAGGCTAAATATGGCATATGGGGAGGTGGCGTAGGATTGGTTCCAGCCATAGTGTGAGTTTTCTGAGTACCTAACCCTTGGAGGGGGCTAGGTGGGTTTGTACTTCCCCCTTGAGAGGAAGTTGGCCCCCCACTTCCGTGTAAAGGAGAGCGAGTGGAAGGTGGACCTTGGGAATTGGACCCAAGTAAGGTGGAACCAAGCAAAGCTGATCCCAAGATAGTGGCACTCACAGGAGTGTGAGAAGGTGGAGCCGATGAGTTGGAAAGACTAGGAACTGCCCCTAGAATAGGAGGGAGGTTTGGTAAGCGTCTGGAATGACGGGGGTTCTATGGGTCCCCTATGATGTCCGAGTAGCTAAGTGAATGTGTGCGAATGGTGGTGAGAGCAATAAATAAACAAGAGCCTTTGCTGCAATTTTCGAACTTTACACGATATATATCCAAATCAAATGTAATCAGAAGTGTATCATACATAAAGTGTTTTGATAAAGAAGCATATGTGTGGATAGGTGGATTTTATCCACGTGGGGAAACAAAGAAAACACATGCTCCTGTCCTAAAAGACGTAACATCCTTCCTCTCAAAATAGCACTGGACCTTCCAATAGCACTCGACAGTGGGGTCTGAAGCCACCGGAAAAGAAACTAGTGAAGGATGAAGCAATCAGTTATAATGAGGGGTAGAGGAGGCATATCCTAAAAGAGCTGGCGATATTTCCCAATAGCCACACAAAATCCGATCAAGGTGCAATTATAGCCCACAATTGCCACCTGGGTAGATGTCCTAAAATTTGGTCACTAGGTACCTCGGTGAAAGTGCGGCATTTAGATTTTTGGCCTAAGAAATGGGTCACAGGTTGGATCTCATCCAAGAGGTGGGTGCCTCAAGGGGGGATTCACAGAACAACTGGACCTCGACCTTCAACCCTTCATGGGTATCTCCCTGCCTTATGGTGTTAGGAACACTTGACTTGGAGGATTTAAAGTTCCTTATTTGACAACTTCTATTGTTTTGAAAAAGTGAGAACCAGATAATGGGGAGTTATTTGGATGCATATCCCCAAAATCCTACCTAGAATAAAAGATTTCTTTTGGCACCTCCTGTGGAGGAAAACTTAGTGATTTTTTAGAAAAATTTTAGATGTGGTTGTTTGAAAGATTGGGGGTGTGAGCCAATCTCGTTGAAATTAAGTGGGAGTGGATAGTTTCATCAAGAAAAGGGGTGGGGTGTTTCAGAATCCCTTTGGAGGAAACTTACTTCAACCTCCATGTTTCGAGAAGAAAACTGTGTGAGTGAGAAGTGACTTTTGTGTGTGAATGAGTGAAAGTGTGCCAATTTTTTAATGAATTAGGTGTCCCCTTGCTGCATGTGGACTTTGCTTGGTCCTTACAAGTCTTTGATTACCTATTTAACTAAATGTCATTGGTACAACCTTGCGGAATTCAAAATTCCCTAGGAAGCTAGCATGTGGACATGTGGGTCCTTTCCTATTCCTTTAACTCCCTAATGTGATTTAATCTAAGAAATCTTTGAAACTATACTAGATTGTGACCATGTGGGCATGTATGGGCCCGTTATAAAACCTTTATACTTCCCTAGTGATTTAATCTAAGAAAGTAAATTTCAACACTATCCTATCTTTGTAGCATGTGGGCATGTATGGGCCTATTACAATCTTGAGATGTGTTTGAAAAATAAACTAAGAGGAGTCCCGAGGGGGCTATTGTACTATCCTAAAGATTTTATCTTTATAAGGGAGATGAAATTATCTTTCAACCTCTTTCTAATTCTCAAGATCACTTTGGAGCGTGAGAGAAGAGCATACTCAACGTTTGATATCCAATTTATAGTCCCAATGCAAGTTTTATATGTGATATAGAATGATTCCAATTTTTAGTCAAAGCAAGCCATCCATGTGGCGAAATAAAAAGCAAAAAGAGGAAAAATAATGATTTTTAACCCCTAAGTGCCTATGTGTTTTGACTAATCCATTTATATGAGAGGGAATGTAAGTGTGGTGCAGATTACAACATGCATGGAATCATCTTTAAGAATGCTATGGGCCTTCAAAAGATCATAAAAATCTTACAATGTGTGCTTTTTTGCACAGGTGCGTGGGTTTTAGACTAGACAGAGGTGCTCTGAGTGCCAATGCACGAATTGAAAAATATTTTTGAGCGCAGGTGCGCAGAAGGCGCGAAGTAATGCAGTGATTTTGGCGCATGTGCACACGATGCACGACTGTGGGCCAATAAACCCACAGAAAACTGTCACATGGTCGTGAAGCAAATCCCGGATGGAATTCTCTCAACTCAGCTTTGAATTTGATGTTTTGCAAGTTGTCTTGGGCTGGTTATGGTACCTGCGGGTTAATTAAGTAAAAATAAGAGCTAAAATAACCCAAATGGGGTAGGAAATTAATACCTTTCCCCAGTGGAGTTGCCAAATTTTTGCGCCTCTTTTGTCACCTAAATGAGAAAAACAGAGGTGCTTACAAGCTTAGTTGGGTTAGCTAAGCAAGACAGCAGTAAAGGAAAGGGTCAGAAGAATAAACATAAAATACTAAGCTAAGAATTAAACTAGGAAAGGACAAAACAACTAAACTATTGTGCATAAGGACATAAGAACAAGAAACAAACAAGACTCATGTCACCAATGGAAAGGATTGTATTAGTGAAAAGAAAACACCAACGAGAAAGGGGACTTTGGGTCCCTTCTTCCTCCAAGGGAGGGCTCTTGGACCCCCAAGATTGAGCTCTTCTTACAACTTGAAACGTGAAAGAAATGGTGAAAGAATCCCAAGCTAACCCACTCAAAAGGTGATGTGGATTGCCCAAATGGAATGCTGCTAGTATTTCTCTTGATAAGAAAAGAGGTTTCCCCAAGAAAATAGCAGCAGCATAACCTTGCAAATGAATTCCTTGAAAATGTACTGCACCCATGGCCTTGTTTTATAGCACCACTTTGAGGTATTGTGCAGCCAGCTTTTAGTCTGAAAAGGGGTTGTTTAGGGCACCTTTAGGTCTTTGACCAGCCACCCATCCAGATCCAGCCGAGATTTGGATTTCAAATCAACTTGGAAGCTGAACCAAAAGTGGGTGGGAGGCCGACCAACATCATAAATGCGTCGTTCTCAGGTGTGTGCCACTTTTAGCGTCCACAGTCATGCATCATGTGCAAGTGCGCTTTTCCAACGTTTCTTGATGGCGCATGTGCGTACGAGCCCTATGTAGTCATAGCGCATCTTGATTTTATAACTGGTTGTATAGTTTTGGACCTTTTGGAAATGATTTTTTGGTAATTTTGGTCCATGGCTGGACTCATAGCTATTTGAAGATGCTGGATTCCTGTAACCATTTGCGGATGAAATTTCAATGATAACAACTATATTAGCCTATTTTGTTTTTTTCTAGACTCCTGGGATAGCTTAGTCATGGCTATATGTAGTAATACAACCACATTAGCACTAGAAAATGTGGTTTCATCTATACTATCAGAAGAAATGAGAAAGAAGAACAGAAAAGGATCGACCAAAGATGATTTAGTGGTAAGAGGTCAACTGGTTGACATAGATAAAGCAAAATTCTCTGGTAGAAATTATAAGTCGAAGGGTAGATCTAAATCCCCTATTCAGGCGAAAATAAGATGTTGGAAATGCAGTAAAGTTGGGCATTACAAAAGGGACTACAACTCGAAGGCAATGAAAGGCAGTATAGGATCTGATGAGAAGCAGTTGACTGAGAGAAAGATGACTCCAGATAAAGGAAGCAATCTGTACCTAGCGTCGATGAGTACACTATCGGATCAAGATATTTGGTTGATAGAATAAGGAGCATCCTATCATATGACACCACGTAGAGAATGGTTATGAAAATATCAACAATATGAAGGAGGAGACATGTTCTTGGGGGACGTCTTGAAAACCAAAATTGTCGGACGAGGAAGAGTTTTATTGATACTGCAGGATGGGAGGAATAGAACCCTTCTAGGTGTGCTACACATTCAGGGTTTGGAAATAAAATTGATATCTTTTAGCATGATGAGTGATGCAGGGGCGCACACTTTATTTCAGAAGGACTCATGCAATATGGTCAAAGGTTCAATGGTCTTAATGAAATGAGTTTGGATTGGAAACCTATAAAAGTTACTAGGGAGTGTTGACTTTAATGGATGCAACATCATTGTTGTTTCTTAATTAAACTTGACTTTGAATCAACTCGACTTGGTCTGAGTCGATTCAAACAGAATCGATAAGTCATCATAAATTCGACCTGACCATGGTATGGCACAAGTGGATGGGACACATTGGAAAAAAAGGACTTATATCTATGCATAACAAAGGTATGGTCAAATACTTTCCTAAATTTGATTTAGAAATTGGATTATGTGAACATTTTATATATGGAAAACAAATTCGGGTGAGGTTCCCATCTGGAGCGACAAGGGAAAATGGGATTCTAGAGTTGGTTCATAGTGATGTGTTTGGCCTTGTTTCAGTTCCTTCATTTGGTGGATCCATGTATTATATCTCCTTGATATATGATTTTTCCAGGAAGACATGGATATATTTCCTGAGGAAGAAATCAAAGTTTTTCTATAAATTGAAAGAGTTTAATTATCTTGTAGAAAACCAAATATATAAGAAGATTAAGGTGTTGAGAATTGAAAACGGTGGTGAATTATGTGGAAAATAATTTTATTAGTTATGCAAGAAGTGTGGCATAGCATGCAAAAATACCACACCATATATACCACAACAAAATAGAGTTGTTGAGAGAATGAAAAAAACATTAATGGACAAGGAAAGAAGCATGCTCAGTCATGTTGGGCTCACACAAGAATTCTAGGCAGAGGCAGTCGACACTAAAAAAATATCTATTGAATATGTCTCCTTCGTTAGTGCTAGTTGACACGACTCCACATGAGGTATGGTCGAGTAAGAATCCTTTGGTTCCACATCTCAAACTATTTGGCTATGATGCATTTGTGCATGTTCCCAAGGAAAAGAGGAGCAATCTGGACAAGAAGGAAGTCAAGTGTATTTTCATTGGATACAAAGAAGGAATGAAAGGATATAAGATCTATGATCCTGCATGAAGGAAAATAGTGTACAATCGATATGTGGTCTTCAGAGAAGTCGGAAATAAGTCTCATCCTAAATAAATTTTTCATACCGTAAATAAACCAGAGAAGGTGCATTTTGAACTGAGAAAGGAATAAGATGATTCAGATGAGTCGACTGAATCAGAAGAAGAGGTGGAACAATTGACCTCGGTCGTAAGGAGATCAGAACGAATAAAAAAACTATTTGAAAGGAATATTGTGCCTGAATTCTATTTCATATTTATGTTAACTACTAGCGACAATGAGCCCAAGTTGGCTGGGGAGGTGGTCAAATCAGTAGTGGGAAAAATTTGGAAGGATTCCATGGTCGAAGAGATGGAATCCTTGCACAAGAATAAGACATGGGACTTAGTCAAATCACCTAGTGGAAGAAATCATGTCAAGAGAAAATGGGTATTCAGAAAGAATATGAATGTAGCAGGTCAAGTCAAAAATTTCAATGCTTGATTGATAGCGAAAGGTTATTCCCAAGTCAAAGGAATTGAATTCGGTGAGATTTTTTCCCTTGTCACAAAATTAACTTCCATTGGAATACTAATTTCTCTGGCTGCAACATTTGATCTAGAAATAGAACATATGGATGTGAAGACAACGTTCATACTCGAGTACCTGGAAGAGGAAATCTACATGAAACATCCTAAAGGATTTGTAGTAAAGGGAAAGAAATGTTTGGTGTGCAAACTGAAAATTTCCCTTTATGGTCTAAAGAAATCACCAAGGATGTGGCACCAAAATTTCAACACATACATCCTTAGTTTGGATTTTGTGAGAAGAAAAGTTGATCATTGCATATATTCCAAATAAGAAGGTGGGAATTTCATATATGTAGCATTGTATGTCGATGACATGTTGTTGATTGGAAACAACATGAACATAATAAGGGAGGTGAAGAAGCATCTATCCTCCAAATTCGACATGAAGGATCTTGGTGCAGTGAACTTCATTCTGGGAATGGATATTAAGAGAGATCAAGCAACTAGAAATATTTGGTTGAACCAGATATAGTATATTGAAACAATATTGAAACATTTCAACATGCAGGATTCCAAACCTGTGAAGGTGTCAATTCCCATGGGAGCAAGGCTAATTGTTGAACGGTGTCCAAGGATACAGGAGGAAATAGAGGGCATGGCACGTGTTCCCTATGCAAGTGTTGTTGATAGTCTAATGTATGTGATGGTTTGCACTCTACCAGAAATTTCCCATGAGATGGGATTTTAGAGTATATACATGTCGACACATGGGAAGGTGCACTGAACAATTGTCAAAAGAGTATTCAGGTATTTGTGTGGCACAAAATATTATGCTATATGCTATCAAGGAAAACCTGGAGATGACAGTGAATTAAATGTACATGTATTTGTCGACATTGATTGGGTTGGAGATCTAGATCGATGGAGGTCGACCAATGAATATGTGTTCAAACTGTTCGGTGGAGAAATACGCTGGATGAGTATGTGACAAGAGCTTGTAGCCCAATTGACAACAAAATTTGAATACATGGCAACCACTCATGGAAGAAAAGAAGAAGTATGGTTGCAAAGGTTGTGCTCAGGAATTAGGTTTGAGGAAAGAGTTATGAAGATATGTTGCAATAGTCAAAGAAAAATATTTCTGGGAAAGAACCCATCTTATCATTTTATGACTAAGAACATTGATGTACAATACCATTTCATGAGAGACATGATGGAAATAAACAAGTTGTTGTTGGACAAAGTAGACACGTTGGAAAATATAACAGACTCTTTGACCAAGTATGTGAGTGTTGTGAAGTTCTCTTGGTGCAAAGAGGCAATGGGAATTACTTCCATGGGTCTGTGAACGAGAGTTTATGGGTCTCCCTAATTCAGAAAAGAAAACAACAAGTGGGAGAATGTTGGGTTTTTATATTTTTTGCAGTGAAAGTCTTGTAACACCTCGAGTTTTGAGCCCCCATATTAAATAATGTATTGTTACATTATTGAGAGGTTAGAGTGCCCAAACAATTATTAAAAGGCCAGTGTGCCTAATAAATGTAATGTGTGATCATTATTAATAACAAATACATCGTTGGTTGCTAAACGGATAAGGACTAGAGTTATAGGGGGCTATGATTCCACAAGAGAGGAGCTTTGAGGGGATAAGTGTTTATTTCATTTTTTTATTTACCCATTTTGTTTAATGGGGGGCAGAACCGGTTATGTGAGATCTTGGGGGGAAGGCCAAGAGGTTCTTGATCCCCATGATTTACAAAATCATGTCCCTGTTATGTGGAAGGGGTTCCCCGGTTGGCTAATTCTCTCATTTGTTTTGGTCATTTTGTCACTCTCATTCTTGCCCCTATTATGGTGTTGTTGTTGCTCGTCTCACGCATTCATTAACCTGATTTCTTCACTAATCATCCTCTCTTGTGGAGTCTGCACTCCATTCATTCCTTCACTCACTCATCTTTCATCATTCGTGTTTAGCTTGGGAAAGGAAATTGGACCATTGAAGAAAAGCCAACAACCATGGTTTTGTTGGTTGTAGAGATTGTTGGTGTAATCTAGCCATGATTTGAGGCCTACATGTCTGAGATGGCTGGCCCGTGTTCAACTTTTCTCACCGTTGTGAGTCCTAAGAGTCCCATCATGGAGATTTTGGACCAACTGCACTAGAGCCCTAGAAGGAGAAGGATTTCCTGAGGGACTCTGTGGCATAGAAGGGTGGAGATCTATTATTTTGGGTGGTGCAGGCTGGGTAAAAGAGTGCTCGAAACTTGGATTGTTGTGAATGTTGGAGAAGCCTGTAGAGCTTGAGTGCTGACTGGTTTGGGAAGCTGAGTAACACTCTAGAACCATCCTTGTGAATTCATAGCCTTCGGTCGGGGGTGATATTGATGTTGAGACTTGGAACAACAGTTTCTATGGTTGGGTGGAACGTCCTTGGTCTGTAGCCAGTCGGTGGTTATTTTCTATAAAAGATAAGTGCTCTTAGTTATGGTTTCCTTTGCTTGTGTATTTATTTCCACTGTGTATTAAATTATTATATTTGAGATTTGTACTTATAATATGCATTCTTTCTAGTTAATGTTATGCATGGTATATTGTGCATGTCTTTTATGTTTTAGTATGAATCTTGATCATTCCATGTATGTATTTTATGC
Source organism: Picea engelmannii (assembly GCA_009831015.1). NCBI lineage: Eukaryota > Viridiplantae > Streptophyta > Pinopsida > Pinales > Pinaceae > Picea > Picea engelmannii. Next base: position 677,052 of record ML781656.1, on the reverse strand, counting down.
TTCTTTATTAATTAATTGCTATCATAAATTTGAAATCAGCCAAGAGATGCATTCTTGGTGTGGCATGCTCATCCTGTGAAAGGTCGGGTACATTACAAATTGGTATCAAAGCTTCCAGTTCAAACACCTGACTGTTACGAGCCAAAACAAGTGTGAATCGGGAAGATTTGTTGTCACAGATTTTACATATCTGTGTGAATTTGTGGAAAAGAGGTGGAAACATTTCAGTGAACTCCCCCAAATTCATGAATGGATCTGAGTTTCAATGATTCCAGGATTTTCTAAGAAGTTAATGGATTTGATCTGTAGAGTTATGGAGCCGATTTCAACTTAGAAGGTCAAAACAATTGAGTTTTAATGGTTTCTATAATGTTAGATAGAGTTTGGATAATCGATTGTTTAGATGATCGTGGATCAACGGTCCATATTCATCCTTGAAATTTTTTAAAAATTCGAATGTTTACAAAGTTTCGTGAAATTAGCAAATCGGCGGCTAGGATTGATTCAACAATTTGAAAAATGAGGAAGATCGATGGTTCGTATTCATTTCGGAAATTTTGGTGAAGGTTTGAAGGTCGACTAAAGAAAATCTTCAATCGTCGATGATCGATGGTCGAGGATCGACAGATTCTAGTAAGGTTTTTCTTTTTTTTCCGGACAAAGAAAATCGTCGATGACCAATGGTCGGGGATCGGTAGATTTTCGTGAATTTTTTTTTGTGGACCCTTCATATTCGGGGACACGTGTCTGAAGAATAACAAGGGTTTTTAAATTTTGTGTTCAGAAGTCCGGGGGTGTGGTGGTGTTCAACAGAAAAAACCTTCGAAGTCCCAAACTCTGGAGTAAATCTAGACCATTTGTGTTTGAGGACACATGTCCGTAGATCAGCCTATTCAGGAATTCAACAATCGGGGGATTTGTGGTGTAGTGTGAAGAAGTCTCTTGAAGTTCCGCAGTTTTGAAATCCCAAAGTAGTGAGGCACTAGAGTGGCGTGGACGGTTGATGTCACCTAGGGTGATGTGGACACACTTGAAGCTTTCCATGTGTCACCGTGTCTCATGTTTTTCAAATATCGTTTGTGCCAGTTAGTATATAACATGTGTCACTCGTTAGATAGGGCCACGTGTATGTTCCTTATTTTCTTCCTCATAGCACTCCTTGATGCTTAGTTATTGATGAAGACTCTGGGAGTTCACCAGTTCGATGTTATGAAGGAATGAAGTGTGATGAAGGTGAAAGCCTTGAAGCTCTGAAGAGTGGATTAAATCCTCACCATTGATCGGAAGAGAACACATGGAAGTAGATCTCTCAGTCCTGAAACTTAGCACTATGGAGGATTCAAGGAATAAGAAATTGGGGCCGAGGACTCTCTAAGGCCTGAAAGCTGGAGTCCATCTCAGCCATTGATTACAGTGGACACGTGGTGCAAGATCCCAAGGTCTGGAGACTTGGTACTCTGGATAAATTGAGTTGCAGGTTTATTTGAGTTGAGAACTCCCAAAGGTCAGAGTTAATCTCGACCATTGATCGGGAGATGATACATGGAGGAAGGAGAGGACCTCTAGTAATTCATCACTCCAGGAGATCTGTGGAGAGGTGCTTGGGAAATCCCCAAAGGTCGGAGTTGCGAAGAAATCCTCGTCATTGATCGGGAAAGGATACATGGCAAAAGATTCTGCAGTCCAAAGACTTGGCACTCTAGAAGGGTTGAGAGTGTGGACAGTCTGGAAATATCGAAGCCTGGAGTCTCATAGCTCTTTTTGACTGTCGATATCGTCCCTTGATTGATTTTAAACCACACGATCTCATATATAATAATTCTAGCACAAAAAAGTGTCAGGAAGGATTTGGCCCACGGTTTCGAGTCGTGGTCACTTGGGAAAGTTGTTTGAAGGAAGCGCATGTGAAAAATTAATTTCTGTATCGGCCCAGGGATAACATGGAAGTGTTATTTATATATATTATTCATGAATTGAAAGGACCTGTAGCGTTGTTGACAAATTTTGTTTATCATATGCTTAATTCTGACAAAATGGTCACTTGCACATTTTGTAGAATTAAGGGATTTATACATATCAGCTTAGAATTTGTATTGAAGAAATGGAAGAAGGTGAGGGAGCCTCCAACCATGATAAAGAAGTTGAAGGCAAAAATACCATAATTGGAAATGCAAAGACAGAATCCAATGGATGCAAGGGCCGAGGGAAACAAGAAACATTGCTATAAACTATGAAGAGCCTGAAAATAGAAGTGTGTAGCTACAAGGCAGACAATGAGAGGATGATAAGAGAGAAAAGTCAGATAAATGTTTGAGTGCTTCAGAGCTTAAATCACTTGCAGAGACAAACAAGGAGTGTCTCAAAGCAAGAGGAGGAAGGCAGGTGTCATGAAAGAAGAGATGATCGTGGAAGAGCGGGTTATTCCAAAAGTACTAGCAGAGCTCATAGACACCACTCACCTCCTTACTCAGCAAGAAAGTTTTATGCATATGAATAGTCCTTAAGAAGTCCAAAGGTGTCTCCTATTAGGCACCAAATAAGGAGTCATGAGGTGGATATTTTGCAAGGAGATCTAAGGAATCTCAAGCCACTATCCTTTGATGGTGAAAGAGAAAGGGAAGATGATGTTGAAGCATGGTTTCTTGGACTCAGGAGATATTTCCAATTGCACAACTATTTTTCAAATCTAGAAGCCAGAATTTACACCTACCACTTACATGGGAAATTTTTTATGTGGTGGAATAAAATGAAGCAATTTGAGCATATTAATGAGAATAGGATCACTTGGAAACAATTCAAGAAGTATTTCCAAAAGGAGTAACTCTCAGAGTATTTTTATAACGATAAAATGTAGGAGTTCTTTGAACTTAGGCTGGGAAGCATGACTATATCAGAGTATGAGAAGAATTTATTGGGGTTGTTAAAGTATGTTGGGTTTATAAATGATGAAAATATAAAAATACAAAGGTTTTTGAGTGGAATGTTATCCTTTTATAAAGAAAATATCCAGTATGACGAGCCCAAGATATTGACTGAGGCCATCAGGAAGGATAAATACATGTATGAGCAAGGAAAAAGCACAGAGCCCATGCATAAATCTTGGAAGGATAAGAAGAAGGAGAATTTTGATCAGAGGAAGAAGGGATTCAAACCTCCTTTCAATAGAAATGAGCTTAATAAAAATCAACAAGACCGATATGCAAAGGATGAATCCAAGAAAGAAGACTCCTTGGGAAAAAGGGGAAGACCACCAATCCAATGTTGGGGATGCAAAGAAGATCACTTGTACAAGGATTTCCCACACAGAAAGGACAAAATGAAGACCATGCACAACATCCAAGAGGCTACAACAGTCGAAGACATGGGAAGAATTTATGCAGCCTTAGATGATCGGCCAACAAAATACTAGTCCAATATGATCGAGGTGGAAGGTAAGATCATTAATCAACTTGTTTCTATTCTAATTGATTGAGGAGCAAGTCATTATTACATTGATCCTAAAATAGTGGATAATTTACATTTGGAGAAAAGTAAGCTTGGGAAATCAAGTTTGGTTCATCTAGCCACTGGAACCAAGAAGAGAATCCATGATATGGTCAGAAATTGTTCCATAAGCCTTAATGGTTTGAATACCAATGTTGATCTAAATATCACACTATTGGGGTCTTATGATATTCTAATTAGAATGGATTGGTTGGAAAAGCATCATGTTGTCCTAGATTGTCATAGAAATACATTTACATATTTTGATGGAGATGGAAATCAGAGCACTATGAAAGGAGTTCCAAGACCCATCTCTATAAGGGAGATTCCAGCCTTACAACTGAAGAGATGTTTTAGAAAATGATTTCAATTGTATGCATCCCATGTGGAGGAGACAAAATATACAAAGGGGCCAATCCTTGAAGATTTCTCTATACTACAAGAATTTGAGGATGTATTCCAAGAATTACCAGGGTTGCCACAAAAAGGGAAATAGATTTATGTATTGATCTAGTGCCAGGAGTTTCCCTGATGCCAAAAACACCTTACATAATGAGTACGCCCAAGTTAAAAGAACTACAAATGCAGTTGGAGGAATTTTTGAAGAAAGGGTACATGCGTCCAAGTGTTTCACCTTGGGGAGCACCGATACTCTTTATCAAAAAGAAAGATGGAAATTTGAGGTTGAGTATCGAATTTCGACAACTGAATAACTCTACTATAAAGAAAAAGTATCATCTACCCAGAATTGATGACCTCTTTGATCAGCTAAGAAGAGAAAAGATATTTTCAAAGATAGAATTGAGATTAGGATACAATCAAGTAAGAATCAAGGAAGATAACATCCATAAGACAAGTTTTAGAACAAAGTATGGGAATTATGAATTTGTAGTGGTGCCATTTGGATTGTCCAATGCACCAGTTGTCTTTATGTTCTTAATGAATGGAATATTCATAAATTACTTGGATACGTTTGTCATAGTATTCATGGATGACTTCCTTGTCTATTCTAAGTCTGAAGAGGAGCATGAACATCACCTAAGATTGGTATTGCAAGTGCTGAGGTAACAACAGTTGTATGTCAAGCTAAGTAAGTTTTATTTTTGTCGGGAAAAAATCCATTACTAAGGGCACATTATTTCAGAACAGGGTATAGCAGTAGATCCTGAGAAGATTGAAGCAATTAGAGGATGGCCAGTGCCCAAGAATGTTTCATAAGTCAAATATTTTATGCTGTTAGTCGGTTACTACATAAGGTTTATAGCAGGGTTATCTAAAATATCTCATCCCATCACTTATTTGCAAAGGAATGGAATTAAATTTGAATGGACATCAAAATGTGAAGAAAATTTTAATTCATTGAAGGATTACTTACTAGTGCACCTATTTTCAAGATTGCTAACCCAAATGAAATTTTTTTGGTATCTACATATGCGTGCAAGGAAGGACTTGGTGGAGTCCTCACTCAAAACAGACATGTCATTTGTTATGAGTCCAAAAATCTTAAAGAGCATGAGAGGAACTATGCCACACATGGCTTGTAGCTTGCTGCCATTGTTCACACATTTAATATGTGGAGGCATTATCTCATGGGAAAGACATTTGAATTAATAACAGACCACAATGGTCTGAAGTATCTTTTTGAACAGCTAATTTTGAATGCCAGGAAAATAAGATGGCTAGAATTTTTAAGTGGACACGACTTTGATATCAAGCATATCAAAGGAAAATAAAATAAAGTTGTTGATGCACTTAATAGAAGAGTGCATCTCATGCGTGCTACAATTGTCAGTATGCATCAGTCAGACTTGAAGAGCATAATTTTAGATGATGTTGTTACAACTCAACATTACCTATAGGTAAAGGAAAGCTTACAACAAGGAGATGTACAACAGAAAATGAAAGAGTATGAGATAAAGGAATATGGACTAATTATGCATAAAAATAGAATTTATGTTCCTAGTTCCAGAGGACTTAGGAATTTGGTATTAAAGGAAATGCATAATGTTCCATATGCTAGACATCCCAGTTACCAAAAAAAAATTACAACAGTAAGAAGCCAATTCTTTTGGTTGGGAATGAAAAAGGATGTTGTTGATTACATTTTTAGATGTATGGAATGTCAGAGAGTAAAGGATGAGCATAGACACCCAGCAGGTTTACTAGAACCATTACCAATTCCAAAGAAGAAATGGGGAGTGATAACCATTGATTTTATAACAAAGTTGCCCAGGAAAGAAAGGAAACATGATTCAATCATGGTAGTGGTTGATAAATTTACCAAGGCTTCTCATTTTGTTCTTGTGAAAACAACTCATACAACAACTAATATTGCAAAAATTTACATGAGGGAAATTGCTAGGTTGCATGGGATACCTAGGAAAATTGTATCAGACAAAGACACAAAGTTTACGTCAAATTTATGGAAGGGATTATTTAAAGGATTTGGTACAAATCTGAACTTTGGCACAACATACCATCCGTAGTCAGATGGGAATACATAGAGGGTCAACCAAGTAATTGAAGACATGTTAATAATGTATGTGATGGATAAACCATCTAAGTGGGAAGATTACTTTCACTTGGTTGAGTTTGCCTATAATAATGGTTATCAAGCTTTGTTGAATATGAGTCCATTTGAAGCCTTGTATGGTAGAAAATGCAGCACTCTAGTGAGCCGGGACAACCAAGCAGATAGAGTGGTATTCAGGCCATAGTTGCTCAAGGAGATGGAAGACCAGATGGTTAAGATTAAGAAGGATTTAAAGGCGGCTCAAGATAGACAGAAGGTTTATGCCGACAAGAATAGGACAGAAAGATAATTTAAAGTAGGAGAGCATGTTCTTTTGAAATTAAACCCCAAGAAGAGCTCTTTGAAGTTGGGTAGTTGTACAAAACTAGCAGCCAGATTCTGTGGTCCATTTGAGATATTGGACAGAATAGGATCAGTTGCATACATGCTTGCATTGCCTATTTCCATGAATGTGCATAATGTATTTCATGTCTCTTTCCTAAAAAAATATGTACATGATCCTAACCATGTTATTTATTGGAATATGATTCAGGTTGAGACAGAGGGAGACTTTCGGGTCCAGCCAATGCAAATAATGGAAAGAAAAGTCAAAATGCTCTGGAATCGAGTTATAGAGCTAGTAAAAGTTCAGTGAACCTACTATGGTCCTAAAGATGCTACCTCGGATCATGAAGATGACATGCGGGCAGAGTACTTGCATACTTTTTAATAAATTTTGATATTTTGATCTCTATTTTGTATATGCACGGTGGCAATGCCAAAATAAGGGGGTGGGGATGTAACACCCCAGGTTTTGAACCCCCATATTAAATAATGTATTGTTACATTGTTGAGAGGCCAAAGTTCCCAAACAATTATTAAAAGGTGAATGTGCCTAAGAAATGTAATGTGTGATCATTATTAATAATAAATACATCGTTGGTTGCTAGACAGACAAGGACTAGAGTTATAGGGGGCTATGATTCCATAAGAGAGAGGGGTTTGAGGGGATAAGTGTTTATTTCATTTTTTATTTACCCATTTTGTTTAATAGGGGGGGGGGGAATCAGTTATGTGAGCTCTTTGGGGGAAGGCCAAGAGGTTCTTGATCCCCACAATTTACAAAAACCCATCCCTAGTCTATGGAAGGGGTTCCCCAGTTGGATAATCCTCTCATTCATTTTGGTCATTCGCTCACTCTCATTCTCAACCCCATTCAGGTGTTTTTGTTGGTTGCCTCATGTGTTCATTCACCTAATGTTTTCACTTTTCATCCTCTCTTGTGGATTCTACACTCCATTCATTCCTTCACTCACTCATCTTTCCTCATTCACGTTTGGATTGGGAAAGGAAATCGGACCATTGAAGAACAACCATGGTTTTGTTGGTTCTAGATATTGTTGGTGTAATCCATCCATGATTTGAGGCATACATGTCTGAGATGCTTGGATTGTGTTCAACTTTTCTCACAGTTGCAAGTCCTGAGAGTCCCAGAATGGAGATTATGGACCAACTGCACTAAGAAGGACTGCCTGAGGGACTGCGTGGAAGATAAGGGTGGAGGTACATTCTCTTGTGTGGTGTAGGTGAGGTAGAAGAGATTTGGGTACTTGGATTGTTGTGAGTGTTGGAGAATCCTATGAGAGCTTGAGAGATGACTAGTTTGCGAAGCCGAGTAACACTATGGAACCATCCTTGTGGATTCATAGCCCTATCTCGGGGGTGACATCATTGTTGAGACTTGGAACAACAGTGTCTATGGTTGGGTGGAACGTCCTTGGTCTGCAGCTAGTCGATGGTTCTCTTATATAAAAGATAAGTTCTCTCTGTTATGGTTTCCTTTGCTTTTGTATTTATTTCTGTTGCGTATTAAATTATTATATCTAATATTTGTACTTATAATATGCATGCTTGCTAGTTAATGTTGTGCATGGTATATTGTGCATGTATTTTATGTTTTAGTATGAATCTTAATCGTTACATGTATGTATTTCATCATTATTTATTAATTAATTGTTATCATAAATTTGAAATCAGCCAAGATATGTGTTATTGGTGTGGCATGCCCAGCCTGTGCAAGGTTGGGTACATTACAAGTCTAGTCTAGGTGGATCGACTGGAAGTCAAAGGTTGAAGAGGTCTAACCGCGTAAATTCGAAGTCGAAAGGTCAAGGTGGATTGACTGATAGTCGAATGTTGAAGTGGTTTGACCACGTAAAGTCAAAGTCAAAGGTCAAGGTGGTTGGACTGAGTAAAGACGAAGTCAAAGGTCGAAGACATTGACAACAATTAGAAGAGGTCAACCGAAAAGAGGTCGAATGGCGGGCGTGTCGCAACCAACTAAAGACCAAATGAATGTCGAATTATAGTTGACTTGTAATCCAACTTGATAGTCGACTGTAACACAATCTTGAGATTCACGGGATTTGTAGCCAATGATCTGTGTGGATCTGTAACCATTTTTCGGTTCCTTTTTTCTTTAGGGTTTTTCCTACTGTAAATCCTATAAATAAGGTGTGTTGTAATGTTGTAAAAATATGATGAATGGATAATCACCAAGAATCAATAATCATAGAGGTTGTTGGTCATGTAGATGTAATCTGAATTAGTTGTAGGGTTGTTCTGATGTAAATCAAGAAGGTTTTATGTCAATTTTTTCTTAGGTGTGGACCAAGGTTATACATGTAACATTTTATTCTGAATGAATAAGAAAAAAAGAGAGAAGAATGCAAAAGGAATGTTGGTTTTCCTAGTTTGGGTTTCCAAGGTAAAATATCTGTGTATTGTCTATTTTCTTTGTCATTTACTTTCTTGATTAAATATTTCCTCCTCTCTTCTACTAGGTTTAGCATGGAAGTATTCCCCATTTCCTAACATTTTTGACAAGTGTTTGCAAGTGAATGCTTACAAGATCCAAATTGAAGCTTGGTAAAGGTAATATTGAAAGTTATAATCTAGAGAGTCAAAGGAGATTTTTTAAGTGAAAGATGGCTTCCTAAGGAAATGAAGGACAAGTTCCTCCCATGAGACTCAAGAAATTTATGGTTACACTCTGCACGATGAGGGAGATAATAGATTATTTGTATCGAAGATTTCAAAAGACTAGTGATAGAGAATCTTCAGTAAAAGGAGAAGGAAAAGGTGAAGGTGGTGGACCTTCAGAACCCTCTTCACCATCATCATCATCATCTACCAATGGTGCACGTGAAAATTCTTGTCATAAGAAGAATCCCTCTAAGAAATATTCATTCTCTCATGCTCATGATTTTCCTTTATTAAAGTTAGATGTAAAGTTTGAATTTCCAAGTTATGATGAAGAATTGAATGAAAAGAAGTTGGACAATTGGATCAAACAAATTGAAGTATACTGCAGGGTACAAAATATCATGGATAAAAATGTAAATATACAGTTGACTACTATTCTTCTGGGCGGAACAACCTTGATATGGTGGGAGAGTAAGACACAAGTTGATCTTGTTGAACAAGGTAAAGAGATTTCTTCTTGGGATGAATTTGTTGTTGCAATAAGAAAACAATTTTATCCATTGGCTTATGTGCAAACTGCAATAATAGATTGGAAACATCTAAGACAAGGAAAAGGGGAAAATGTTCGGGAATACGCACAGGAATTTAAGAAGAAAGCATTATCTTTAGGAATTCCATTATATACTCGTGAAACTCTTCTAAAGTATATTGGTGGTATGCATTCATATCTTTGACACATGATATTAATGTTTAAAACTACTAATATTGACGAAGTGTCATTACATTCTACTCATATTGAAGCTATCAAGGGAAAGTATATGTCCGAAGATAAGAAGCCACACAAGTTCAAGAAAATGTAGAAAGGAAAATGGAAGAGTAATAAATCAACTACAATAAATAAAATCGAAGAGAAACCTACATGTCCTCACTGCAAAAGGAAAGAACATGAGAAGGCATAGTGTTGGAAGTTGCATCTAGAGTTGTGACCAAATAAGTTATATGATAAGGGAAAATAAAGGACTGTTGCAAAAGCTCAACAAGATCTGGGATCAGATTCATGAGATGAATCTAAAATCACAACAATGAGAAGAAAAGGTATATCTACTACTAATTCTAGTTCTTCAATTCAATCTCCTAAATTGGAAACTGTTCCTAATCAAAATAAACAAAGTGAGTTTTTCCATGTCATGGTTATAGTGAAGCATACAAAGATAAATAATTTGTTTTACATTGGATCTAAAGTTAAGGTAATATCTAAAGAAATTGTTAAGAAGTTGGGTTTAAAGACCACACCTCATGTGAAACCATATCCATTAGGTTGGGTGTGTGAGGATGTTAAGTTGCAAGTGACGAAACAATGTAAAATTATATTTTCAATTACATCCAAGCTCTTTGATGAGGTTGAGTTAGATGTCGTGCCACTTGAAATGTGTGGCATTGTCTTGGGTAGTCCATACTTATTTCAAAGGAAATCCATATTCTATCGTGAAGAGAACAAATATCACCTTTTCAAGGATGGGAGACTCGTAAATGCTAGTAAATATTTTGTTCTCGTGATGGTGAAGCAAACAGAGGAAGATATATCAAATTCTTTGTCAGGTTGTGATCTAGATCATAAACATGAATTGGTAAATATCATTTCTAACTATGACAAGTTATTTCAAGAACCTACATGGTTTCCCCCTAAGTGGGAGGTTGAAAATGGAATTTATTTGCAGCAAGATGCTCTTCTTCCTAACATTGGTGTGAAATGGGTCTTTCAATGGGGACACAAGAAACATAAATCCTTATAGACATTTAAAGAGAATATAAGCACTACACTAGTTTTGGCCCTGCCATATTTGCAACATACATTTGAGATTCAAACCGACATGAGTGGATTTTCCATGGGATAAGTCTTCATGCAACGAGGTAAACCTATTTGTTATCATTCTGAGACTTTTACTAAAGAAGTAATTAACTATCCAACATATGATAAGGAATTATATACTTGTTACAAATTTTGAAAAAATAGAAGCATTACTTAATGGTGAAGGAGACAATAATTCATACAAATCATCAACCATTACTTTATTTGCAATCACAAAAAAATATACAATAGTCATGACACTTCAGGTGGACGGTTTTATTACAAAAATTTCCTTTGGTTATTAAATATAAGAAGCCTATTCATAATAAGGTTGTAGATAAGTTATCAAGGCTGGTAATCAATGCATCTACAATATTGAAGCATAATTATTTAGCTCATGAAAGTTATGTTGAACAATATGATAGAGATGATGATTTTAAAGATGTATATAAATCTCTAACTCATGGAAATCAACAAGAAGAATTGGATTATCATGTGCATGATAATTTATTATATCATCTTGGAAATATTTGTATACTCGGGGATGAAAGAGAAAGTGTAATTGTAGAATATCATACATATCTCATTTTTGGTCATTTCGAAGTAGGTAAGAGAGTAGCATAGTTGTAAATATATTGTTGTTCGCCTTGAATGAATGAGATAGTTTCCAAGTATGTAAAAAGGTATAGTATGTGTGCCACAAGTAAGCCTAGCAATAGAAAGTTGGGGTTATATACGCCACTTCCAATACCTTCTCAACCATGGGAAAGTGTATCCATGGATTTTGTAGGGGGTTTGGTGGTGTCCAGAACAGGTCATGATTATTTACATGTCATCGTGGATAGGTTCAGTAAGATGTGTATCTCAATGCCTTGCAAGAAACAAATCGCAACTGAATAGACAACATAGTTGTTCTTTGTAAATGTTTGGGTTCATTTTGGCTTCCTACATATATTATATATTATTGAGACTCTCGGTTATTAGGAAATTTTTGGTCTAATTGATGGTAGCTAATGGAAACTAAGTTAAATAACAATACATATTTTCATCCGTGCACAAATGGATAGATATATGTGGTGAAAAAGACAATGATACATTTGTTACGAGGATACCGCAGTAAATATCATAAGCTATGGGATGAACAGTTGCACTATGTACAACATGCCTACAATCGTGCCATCCATTCTTCTACTCATAGAACTCCTTTGAAGTATGTTTGTGATACTTTCCTAAATCACCTATGGAGTTTTCTTTCAGATAAGCAAGCAAAGAGGATGAAGAAAATGATACAGATAAAGTTAAAAGGTTCATACAGAGGATCCAGCAGGTAAATCAAGAAGTATAGGAACAATTGGAGAAAATCCAAGCCAAGTACAAGGTGAGGCATGATAAACATCGAGTGGATCATTAGTTTCAATTCGGTCATCAAGTGTGGTTACATATAAGAAAGTACAAAATGAAGGGTGAAGGTAAAAATCTCAAGCCAATCGAGTATCGTCCATTGAATATTTTGAAGAAGATTGGTACAAATACCTTTCATTTAGATATTCCATCTTATATGAAAATGTATTCAGTGGTGAATGTTGAGAATTTGAAGATTTATGAGCCTCCTATGATTATGGATGAAGATGAAGGTGTTCAGGTTCCGAAAGTTGATGATATCACTCTAGAGTATTTAGACGAGTTACGGGAAGATGTTATCCTTGAAAGAAGAATCAAGACTTTACAATGGGGTGATGTGGAATATATTTGAATTGGTCTTAAAGGGGTAAAACCAAGAAAATAAAAATGGATAGAGATTGAAAAGGTGAGGGAGCTTTAACCTCACTTAGTTGTTGAGTAATTAATACTTTTGGTGGTCTAAAAGGCTTCCAATGGGGAGGAATGATCCTGGTGGATCTGAAAATGATTAAAATTTGATCGTCTAAAATGCTCTCGAAAATGACATCATTGCGTAGAGCTCGGTGATATATTTCCAACAGCATCAGAATCACCTCAAAGAAACTTTGTATGAAAAAGTGATGGCTTTTCAAAATTTTGGTAAAACAAGATCAAAAGGGGGTGCCACGTGGAACCACTATAAGGGTGACATGTGGAATTTCTATGCAGGTCATGCAGCGTGAAACAAGGAAGGTGGCATGGAAACCATATAGGAACAAGTGTACCAATCCAGTAAGGACACTTGGCATCTTATTTTACCATTGTTGCACTAGTGGACCAATGAGAAATTGTCACGTGGCAGACTTCCATTCGTCAATTATGGTTAAGGTTGTTAAAATTATGGTTGTGAGCCTGGAGGATCGAACCTATGTCTCTCACATGCAAGACCAACGACCTCACCAAAACACCACACATATGGTTCTTAACCATATATGGCCCAGAATTGATTTGAGTTTGTTTAAAGGTTTAATCGGCATGAGAAGGGCTGAGGGATAAGCCCCCAGCCCATTGTATATATAACATGCAATGTAATCGTATCTTATCATCGTGGGGGGATTATAAATATATACCACTAACAACAACAAAAAAACCATGCCAAATATAACATATGGTTACAACAAAGTGCCAAAGGAGGAGAGGTATGCATGTTTGAACCCACAACCTCCTCCGACACATACACGTGTTCTAACCATTGCACCAAAGGAACCTTTTGTTACATGAACTCCAACAATATTACATTTGATTTTTCCTAAGACTTTGGATGGTCGTTAGGGCCCGTGCCCTATTTAATCTGGTACCCTTGAGTGAGGTAGAGGACAAAGTATGACATAGTACGACAATGTACGAAATATTGTTATGTGTGTCAGAGCTAGCATATTTTTCCTCAAATTTTATTCCATAGGGTATATAGACTTTGAGTTTTCATTATAATGTGTGCCATAGGGTTCCTTGAGGAAAGTATAGAGTGTTTATACTCATTTTTCTCAAAATTTCGAGAGGAATTCAATGGTGCACTATGTTTCTGAGTTTGACAAACATATAACAAGATCATTTTAAGAACACAAGAATTTGAGCATTGATAAAGTAGTCTCTCAATTGGAAGTAGACCTAGAGACGTAGCCCAAAATCGGTGAACTTCGTTAACAAACTTGTGATATGTGTTTAATTATTGTTATTTCTATTTCACTCAGTGATCTTGCAAGTTATTTATCATTTAAGTGATTTTGGATAAGTAAGTGAATTCATATTATTTGCAAATATTCAAAGTGATAATTTATATTTAGAATCAAGTTGGATATTTATGTGTATTAAGAATAAAACAACATCTAAGGATTTTTGGATCACTAGCTCTATTAAAAGTTTCTATCTACTCCAAATCCCAACCATTGGTGGCCCCTACATTAATCATTGGGCTATATTACATTGATTTAATTCTAACTTCCTAGTGGGCATATTCCACATTACGTTAAATGACCACCTTACATATCCTATCATTAATGATAATGAACCCTTAGGCCTTTATATATCACTAGGTGGTATATAACTATTACTAGTCAACCATAGTGAATCACAATCACCTATAATCAACAGTAGTATACCAAATTCAACCATTTTCTAAGATAGCTATTGATAAAGTCTATTATATATACTTCTATCTAGACAAACACATTAACTTATAGCCCATAAATCCAACCATATAGACCATAAAGGCTACAGTTCAACCAAAACCAACCATAGTTGATGATAAAGTCTATTATATCTATATCTATATGGTCAACCATATAAACCATATAGCTCTTAAATCCAACCATATAGACCATAAAGAATATACTTCAACCACAATCAACCATAGTCACCTAAACGCAATAAAAATTAAAAAAAATCAAGCATAGTCAACAATAAAATATACCATATATATGGTTATCTTGCCATCCATATCAAACATATAACATGTAAAGTCAACCATATGGACCAGGGAAAATTTTAGGGGCTAAATTTCACCCATGGGATAATTTTCCATACTTTTTGCCCAAAAATGATTTGCCAATTTCCATTTTTTTTGTAAAAATTATTCACCCAAATTCTATAGGATAAAATTATTTTACCTTAAAAATTGCCAAAATTTTATAGAAAATTTGAATATTTTTACAAAAAAAATTCCAAACATCTTATAGTTTGTATATTGAGGACTAGTAAGATTTGCTAAGGTTTCTACTTTTTTAGATAAATTTTCATCCTTAAAATTATCCCTAATATAGACCATTGTGAGCATATATGAACTCTATAACAAAAGCCAAAGCTTGAAACATAGGGAAACAATATCAAGCATTGCAATGTGACATAACCAATTTCCCAACTTTTTTTTGTTGGAATCCTACGTATTCTTATGAAACATCACATTGTGATGTAAACCTATTAAATTATTATTTTTGAAATGTCATAACGTGACATATATCTCTTTTATTCCTTCTTAAATACTATAATGAAATGTAACCCCCTTGATCTGGATTATTTTAGGAATGATATAAAGGAAGAGAAATAACAGAGACATAACAAAGAATTACATAGAGATATGGAAAGGAACATAGTAATATAGTAAAGATCATATTCTATTAATAATTGTCTGAAATACAAAAGACTGTAAAATGCAAAAGCACACAAGCTAGCTAGAATGGTGGTAGCTTATCGTTGAGAAGAGATGTGTTGTTTGTGCTTGTTCGCAAGAAGATGGTTACAGTGAGGCTCCAAAATCCTTTTTAACATAAATCATAAATGAGAAAACCCTAAACATTCAAAAACCTATCCCTAGGAGATGAAGCGCCAAAATTCATGTGGGCCCCGATGGGGTAAGTTGGTACATCAACTTCCTGGGGTCGTAACTTTTGCATACGATCTTCGTTTTAGGTGCATGATGGCCCGTTGGAAAGGTCTATATGAGTGTTTTCCCTTGGTTATGGAAGAAAGTGAATATTAAGGAAGAAAATATAGAATGTGAACTGCACGGAAGACACAATAACTGATATTGGGTAGAAGTGAGAAAAAGAGCATAAAAGACGAAGCGAAGTAAGAGAAAGCATGTCGTTGGACTAAGAGATCAAGGATTAAAGATAAAAAAGGTAGAGGGATCATGGACAACTCAGCAAGTGAAATAATATGTCAACAGATGCTTTGGAGCACCATGTGTGAAGGAAGGAAAAACAGGCTGGCAAAGCCTTGAAAACGCAGGTCAAGTTGACCTAGGGTTTTAGAAACCTAGGGTTTTGGTATTTAGGGTTTTGGACACCTAGGTTTAGACCTAAGGTTGTCAGTGAGCTATCATAATGTATAAATAAAGGTCTAAAGGACCTGGGATGGGTTGGTTCTAAGTTGGTTGAGAGTTCATTGTTATTGTGTGATTGAGGGAGTACTACTGTGTGAGAGAGAAGTGTTGAGTGCAAGAGCCTTTTGGTATTGTAAGATCTTCAGTTGGGTGCAAATATCAACCCTGAAGCTAGGTGCACAGGGAGGGGAGAGAAAGAGAGAGAAGAAGAGAAGATCTGGTAGCTAAGAGCGCAGATAAGAACTGTATGTTTCCATATTAATATATCATAAAGAACAGTTATGTGGGCGTATCCCTAGGGAGAGGGTGAACCACGTATATCTTGTGTTATGTATGATTGATGTTGTGTTCTTTGTCATTTGATATGCTGCTATTGTGATATTGTGTTAGATATGAAATATAACGTGCGTAGTAGGTATAGGGAAGAGAAATAATAAAGAGGTTATTGTGTGTTGTTGTTGTGAATCGACTCTGCATTTCCTCTCGTTGTAGACACCTGTGTCCTGCAACCCCCTATAGCTACTTCGGGTGAGACTGCATCTACTTCGTAGGTGTTGCCGAAAGGGCCAGTAGTAAGGGCTTGTTCATGCACTGTTAGAGATGAACCCTAGGTCTACCCCTATGCCAACAAATGGTTCCCTTGTCCGGGCTGGAATCTTCTTGAGGGAATGTCAAGGTGGTTTCCATAGAAGATAGAGATTCAGAAGTGGATAGAAGATCAAGAAAAGGAATTTGTTGAAGCCTAGAACAATAACCCTAATATTAGTACAGAGGATTGGTTGGGAAGATATATCTTTACTTATATACACAAGATTTTATTTGGAGCAATTCATCAAGAGTTATACAAGTGGCTAGCTAGGTTAGTAGATACCCAGTTTGAAGTCAGACTCATACCACCTGTGGTTTGGATGTCGGTGTTGATCAAGAAGGTAAAGAGAGTTGACAATGCCATGTCAAGAGCAGTAGATCACTAGGTTGATAGTACCATCAGAGGGTATATCACTGATTTTGTTGTTGACATAGTGGAATCGTATAGCCAAGCAGAGAGATATTTCTTTAAGGGACCTAGAGGAAATTTTTTACATTTTTTGAGGTTGAAGATCAAGATGTTATTGTACGAGAAGAACATATTGAAGATACAATAATCAGTCATATCGAAATAGATAATGTTCAAAAAATTAGACAGCGATAGCGACACAGAGGCTAGACATACGCGCAGTGGGAGAGTGTTCAAATAAGTTCATATCGCAAACCTGTTTAAGCAGAACTACGGAGACAAAGGTTTATATAGTGGAGAAGAGGCATATCTGATAGACGAAGAGCATTCAGAACCCACTAGAACAGAGGAACCTCATTGATAAGAGCTATAAACTTCAAGAACTGCGTCGACTGTTGAAGTAAGTACTATTATTCCTCTTGTTGCTTCAGCAGCGTTAAGTAACCAGAGTAACCTAAGTCATTAGAATTCTCAGAGAATTGTCATGAGAAGTCCACCACATACTCGGTCAGGAAACCTAGGAAGATATATGGATAATGAGATGAGGTTACCCACCTTTAGAGGAGATGGACCTGAAGATCCTGATCAACACTGGTTTCTATGTGAAGCCGTGTGGAGTATTAAGAATATCACCGATGAAGCTGTCAAACGAGCTCAGTTCAACACTACCCTAAGAGATCACGCACTGAGTTGGTACATGAAATTTGTCCAAGGAGATACACCTAAACCGTTGAATTCCATTAAGACTACGCTAATTTCCGAATTCAAGAAACCTAAGTCAAAGTCGCAGTGCATTACAGAACTAAAAGAAATCAAGAAGAGAAAATCCGAACCTGTGTGGGAGTTTGATTAGAGATTTAAGACCTTGACAGGCCATTTGAGTTTTCAGATCCCAGATGATCAGAACAAGGAATGGTTCATTGCTTCCCTCTTTCCACACATCAATGTTCCTCTGATGCAAAAAACATTGAATCACAGGCTGATGCATTGGATATCGGCATGAAATTAGAATCGTCCCCGATGGGAGAATCCAGCTCAGGTATGAGTCAAATCTTGAGTCAACTAACTAGCTTATCATTGCAGGTTGAAGATATGAAGAAAGACAAGGGAAAAGATAAAAGAGAAGACATCTAATGTATCATATGAAAATTAGAAGGCCATGACAAGGAGGATTGCCCCCTATTTCATGAATACCTAGCCTCTGGGGCTCTGAACCTTTTGAAGCAAGTTACCCTACCCTGGTGTGAGGTATGTAGAAATCGGCATTGCCCTATTGAATGTTACTATCTGCAAAAATATGTCCAGACACCCACAAATCTGTACTTCATGTTAAGTAAGTCGGTAGGACACGGTGACAGGGATTGTAGGGCTTACGATATCATGCATGAAAGTTTGAGGGATATATACAAAATTCAAGGTGAAGTACAACAAGAAGGAAGCATTGCACAGTATAATTCCCCTAGGAGAGGAAACTTCAACCCTCATGGTGGATTCCGAGGAGGAGGTATGGGTCAAGGTCGAGGACAGATCATCTGTTATAACTACACACAACCAGGACACTTGGCAAGGGACTGTCGGAACCCTTGTACCACTTGCAGCCACTACAATGCATTCGAGCATGTTATCAGGGAATGTCCAGCATTGTTGGCTAAGGTTTAGGAGAAACAAGGAGGAAACTAGCAAATACAATTAATTACAGAAGAACCTCGGGGATCATATCCCATATTCGTTGTTATCACTAGAGGAGGCATTGTTACAGGAGAAGACAGAGTGACCTGAGGAAAGATGACAGAGGAATCGGGAGTCAGGAAAGATGCAGAGAAGACACAATAGTTTGATCCAAGGAAAGAGAAGAAGATATTTGAGGAAGAAAGAAAGGAATTCGGAAGAGATTAGGGTTCTTCATCAAAGGTTTGACCAGAAGTAATAATATGTGGAATGCCTCTGGAATTTGATCATTCTACTTTGCCTGGAGATGGAAAAGAGGTGAGTAAACTTGTCAGTTTCTTGTATACGTTTATTGAGTTGATTAAAGATGAAAAATCCATACAAGAACCACAAAATTTTGTCAGACAGTATGATATAGGAAGGGTAGATCCTTTGTTGAATAAATAAGTGCATCAACTATCCAAGAAGACAAGGACAAATAAATAACTACACCTTAATGCTCAGATAGGAGAGTACGATATAGACTATGTGGTCCTCGACTTAGGGTTGAAGGTCAATGTCATGACAAAGTAGACCTAGGAATTGATGGGAAAACCTAAGTTGATCTATTCCCCTATCAGGATTAGGATGGCTAATCAACAATCTGTAAGCCCCTTTGGAATACTAGAGCCTGTCCCTGTGGACATCGACAGAGTGAGGACGTTTGCAAACTTCGTGGTGATTGAGATAGTTGATGATAGTTATCATTACCCTGCATTGTTAGGAATTGATTGGGCTTTCAATAATTCCACCATGGTTGATTTAAAGAAAATAAGAATGGCATTTGAAGGAGATGGACTTAGGGTCATTGCACCTTTGGATCCCGATGAAGGTCAGAGATACACAGAACCCATCATGGAAGAATACTACTCATATGAACTAGAAAACATATACAAATTAATATCCAGACAGCAGGACTACATTAATCCTACAGCAGATGGGAATTTGAGTTGGTGAAGTGACAGTGCATGCTCATCAGATTTAGAAGAAGCATTGGAGAACTGGCAGAACAAAATGTATGAAGTATCTACAAGGAGATGTGCTAGATTAACTAGATAAGTTCGTTGGATCGACATAACAATAAGTAACTTGCCCACCTTTGATGGTCTAAATCACTTAGAAGCATTCTTAGTGAACTTTGAAGAAATTGTACCAGCACAACAAATATTGTTGGCAATGGATGAGGCCCTGAAATCAACTCCAGTGAGATGGTGGGGGACACACAAACACAATATTGCAGACTGGGTACAATGTCGCACTTTGATGACAATGTTATTTTCAAAGCAAGTAGAAGGCTGCAAAGTTAGGTACATAGGTTGAAGTTGTCTGATGGACCATGTGCGAAGTTACGAGGAATCCTGGAGAAGCATTCCTCAATAACAATGGGTACACAAAGTCATTAACTCACTAGACACAACTCCCATCAACTGGTATCATCAAGCAGAACTGTTCCTCATCACTACAAATTGGGAAGGTATGACCCAAAACTTTGTAACTACCTTTTTTTTTGAAATCCAATACCCTACAGTAGATCAAGCATTATAGGTTGTAAGATAGAAAGTGTTCGAGGAGGCACCTAGCCTCCCTTTGGAGCAAGAAGAGGATGAATGGACTGTGCCTCTTTAGAAGTTGAAAGGTTGTTACAATATCAATGTTGTTGAAGATGATGATCCTAGGAATGTGAACATCACAGAAACAAAAGGCCAAAGAGATGTAGAAGGAGCAGGAGTCAAGCTACCTTTTGTTGGACAGCCAATTAAAATCAAAAAAATCAATATTGGAATAGAAAAAACACCAAAACTTGCTAATGTTGGAGATTATTAGGATGTTTCCACCATTGACAAGATCACAGAGTTACTACATGAGTATCAAGACTTGTTTCCAACCAAGTTCACTAATGTGAAGGGCATTAAAGGGCCCATGGGAGAGATGAGGATGCCTTTGAAACCTAATGCAAGGCCATTCAAATAGAGACCCTACAGATTGAACCCCAAATATAAGGAGAAAGTGAAGATTGAACTTGACAGAATGATGGAAGGAGGAATCATTAGAACCTATTGAAGAGTCAGAGTGGATTAGCCCTATGGTGGTACAAGATAATAAGACAAGAGAAATCAGGATCTGTGTAGATCTTATGAACTTGAATGATGTTTTTTTGCATGACCCATTCCCTACACCATTCACTGACGAAGTGTTAGACAATGTAGGAGGACAGGAGGTATATTCTTTTGCAGATGGAATTTCAGGATGCCATCAGATCCAGATTGCCAAGGAAGATCGCCATAAGACCACATTTGCAACAGAATGGGGATCCTACCAGTATACAGTGATGCCATTTGGATTGAAGAATGCACCAGCCATATTTTCTAGGGTGGTGGTTGAGACGTTTAAGGAATTTTTACATAAATTCATGGAAGCATATTTTGATGATTGGACTATTTTCAGCATTTTACAAAATTATATTGAATGTTTAAGACTAATGTTGGATAAGTGTAGGCAGTGTTAGATTTCCTTGAACCTAAAGAAGTGCATCTTATTTTCACCCTTTAGAGTGTTGTTGGGCCATATTCTATGTAAGAAGGGATTCCTGGTAGATCCATCCAAGATTGCCATTATAGTCGATCTACCCCCTCCTACTTCAGTCAAATAGCTATGCACTGTGCTGGGACATACTAGATACTACAGGAAGTTCATTAAGGGATATGCATAGATCACAGCACCCATGGAGAATATTTTAAAGAAATATTGTCAGTTTCATTAGATAGAAGAATGCCAACATAGCTTCGACACACTGAAACAAAAAATGGTTACTGCGCCCATTCTAGTTTTCCCAGATTGGAGTAAGGAATTTCACATGCATGTCGATGCATCTTCTATCACATTAGGAGCAGTGTTAGCACAACCGGGAGATGGATACATTGACCACCTGTTAGCCTTTGCTAGCAGGAAGCTATCAACAACTGAGATTAATTACACCACCACTGAGAGAGAAGGATTAGCCATGATGTATGCATTGCAGAAGTTCCACCACTACTTCTTGGGAGGACATTTTAAGATGTTCACTGATCATTCTGCGCTTAAATACCTAGTCAACAACCCATTGTTGGGGGGAAGAATATGCATATGGATTCCGCTATTTCGGGAATATGATTTTGAGATCGTGGTTAAGACAGGAAGAATGAACAAAAGTCCCGACCACTTGTCGAGGTTGGAAGATGGAGACGAGCCTACTAGTTTGGAGGATACACTACTAGATGCACAGTTTTTGGCCATCGGGAAGGTTGATTATCACTTAGCAGAGATAGTGTAGTTCCTATCAACAGGAATGGCACCTAGTGACTATAAAATTATTCAGAAGAAATAGTTGGTAGTCTGCCCTGCAGATTTTTCGCTTATAGATGGACAACTATACAAGATGGGACCTAATGAGATATTGAGGAGGTGTGTTATGGAAGCAAAGAGACCATTGATCCTCGTAGAAGCACATGAAGGCATCATAGGAGGACACTACGTAGGGAAAGCAACAACGCAAAAGATTCTTAGGGCTGGCCTTTGGTGGCCTATTCTACACAAAGATGATAAGGAATACTATAAGGCTTGTGATGTATGCCAAAGAGTTGGGAAACCATCTAGAAGAGATGAGATTCCTTTAGCGCCTCAGCTAACCTTACAGGCATTTTATAAATGGGCCATTGACTTCATGGGACCGATCAACCCACCAAGAAAGCGCACAGGGGCTAGATACATAATCACTGCGATAGAGTATTTGACCAGATGGGAAAAAGCAAGAGAATTTAAGGACTGTAGTGCAACTACAGCTATGCACTTCATATTTGATGATATCATAATCAGGTTTGGATGCCCAAAAATCATTATGAGCAATCAATGCACACATTTTATCAACAAGACTATTGAAGCCTTGACTCATCAATTTGAAGTTCACCATCAGAAGAGCACACCCTATCATCCACAAGGAAATGGGACAGTTGAATCCTTCAATAAGATCTTGGAGACAACGCTGACAAAGATATGCAGCTTGAATAGGGATGACTGGGATTTGAGAGTACCAACAGTATTATGGGCCTATAGAACCACTTGCAAGAAATTGACCATGAAGACCCTTTAAGTTGGTCTATGGTTTAGAATTAGTTGTACCCATGGAATATTTGGTTCATGGTCTGATAATTGCAGCCTTTACGGATATAGATGACATTGGCGATGTGCATGAAACTGGCGCTGTGCAAAAGAGGCTTGAACAGTTGGTTGAACTGGAAGAAGACAGATTTATTGAAGGATTTCACCAACAGGTTCAGAAAGAAAGAGAAAAGGCCTACCATGACAGACACATCAAGAAGAAAGCTTTCAAGAAAGGATATCTAGTATTGGTATATGACAATAAGTTCATGAGGCATCCAGGGAAGTTCAGAACGCATTCGCTAGGGCCATATGAGGTTGTCTATATTACAGAAGGAGGAGTTGTGCATTTGAAGACTTTGACGGGAGAATGGAAGGAAGGTTTGGTGAAAGGAAGTCGGTTGAAATTGTATTATGAAAACTAGTTGCCTCGCATCTCTCAGTAAAAGCATAAGGAAAAGGTTCTAGGTACCAGGTGCAGTTGAAACCAATGTTGTATATTTCATGTTAGGGAAAGTGTTGGCAAGGGTCTAGAATGTAACTTCTCGGCAACATTGGCGGAAAATGTCGAAATATGTCGGAAAATGTCGCAAGACCTCAAAAAAATACAAAAACACTCATTTTTTTCAATTTTTTAAACTTGTAAAACAACAACATCAAATAAACACTTTGCTACATAAATATGAAAATACAACCAATAAATAAGATGCATAAGATGTCAAGTGGTCACATATCGTTACTAAACTGAAAATTCTGAAACATGTTGAAGTATTAAAAATAAAGACTATTGTGGAAGACACCATAATTAGTCTCATGGATATCATGACCCTGGAGCTTAGATGATATCAACTATTTCATGATTCTAATCTGATGTGAGATTAAGATGAATTAAGATACGATATCATGACCCTGGAGCTTAGACTATAATCTGATGTAGACTAGGTGTGTATCATGATTAATATCATCATGGATATCATGATGAAATATTAAGATGATATTAAGGTGCGTATATCATGATAGAATAATAGGTGCGACCATATAATCTTAATATCAGGTGATAAGGTGATAATAATATTTTAAATCATTTTTCCAAAGCATTAGAGACAATTAGAGACAACATATCCAAAGTATGCTCATGAATATTTCAAAATGACACCAAGTGCAATACATATCTAGAGATCGGAACATAAATACATAATCAATGAGGCTCTAAATGGCCTCTACAACATCAAATAACATACTAATTTAGAGTCACTGATACAATAGGTGGGAATGCCAATGAAAAATACAAAATATCTATAGGGTAGATACTAGAACCGTAGATGAAAGAATCTCATAGCTCATGAGTCGTGACTGTCAGTAGTCCTCCATGTCATAATCATCAAGATTGGCATCACTACCACTGCTCTCTCCTCCATCCTCCTCCTCCTCCCCTATATCCAATGCAATCCATGCATTTTTTGTTGTGGACTCTAGAGGATGACCCCTCAAGAGGATCACCATCATCAAAAGTGATCGGCTCTAGCACTAGTTCATTAAGATCCAAGTTGGCTAATGCCAACTCAACACTATTGTTCAAACCCATATCATCAGAAAAAACATCCCACATCTTTGTCTTTCCCTTCAACCACTCTTCTCTCTACTTGTATATAAGATAGAGGTTGGTGTGCACATACACTACTAAGTCACCTGACACGATGACAAAGAGAAGAGTTCAATAGAAGAGTTTATACTTGAGTGAAGGGTACATTTTTACTGGGGTCATGACAAAAGAGTTCAACAATCAATGCCACCAACATCAAGGTACATAAAGGGCTTGGTTCTCTTGATTAAATGTCAGTTCCATACTCTCATACATGATATAATCCAGTGGAAACATTGCAATCTTGCCAATCTTGAAATCCTGAAAACTGTTAAGTCTGTTGAATTTTGAATGGGACCTAAAATTCTACTTTCTCCATATGAAGTCCAAGGAGGTTGGAATCACTCTCAAACATCCTGAAACAATTAATGGTAATGTCAAAAATTTAAGTAAAAGGATGAAAATGAAAGATAAAGGAGAATGTCACTTTTACTAAAACCCCTCACGTGCTTTTTATTTGCTAAATAATTTAAGCAGGCCGACATATTCCATCGACTCGTGACACATTGAGAAAATGTCGTGAGTTAGTGAATGTGTCGCGACACATTGAAAATTTCAAATGTTTCACGAAATATTCAGAAGAAATTTTCGGCCAGGTGAAAATGTCGGCGACACATCCAAAATTTCTGATATAACGCCAATATAACACTGGTTGAAACTGAGTACCAGACATAGAAAAGATAGTCTGCACATGGAAGGGAGGGACAGAGAAGAAAGCATAGGCTGCCCTGCGTAGTTTGAAGTTGAAATAAAATAGAAAGTTCAGACCTGAAGTGCCTCTAGATGAGTCACAGGTGAGTGTTGGGGGCATGTTGTCCCCTGGTTATGGAAGAAGGTGAATATTAAGGGAGAAAAGATGGAATGTGAACTATGTGGAAGACACAGTGACTGATACTGGGTCGAAGTGAGCAAAAGAGTAGAAAAGACGAAGCGAAGTAAGAGAAATCAAGCCATTGGAATAGGAGATAGAGGATGATAGATAAGAAAGGAAGAGGGATCGTGGACAACTCAGAAAGTGAAAGAATATGTCAACAGATGCTTTGGATCACCATGCATGAAGGAAGGAAAGACAGGCTA
Source organism: Picea engelmannii (assembly GCA_009831015.1). NCBI lineage: Eukaryota > Viridiplantae > Streptophyta > Pinopsida > Pinales > Pinaceae > Picea > Picea engelmannii. The sequence continues at coordinate 651,406 of ML781656.1, read as the reverse complement.
GCAAAGCCCTGAAAACACAGGTCAAGTTGACCTAGGGTTTTTGTAATTAGGCTTTTGGACACCTAGGTTTTAGCCTATGGTTGTTGGTGAGCTATTGTAATGTATAAATAAAGGTCTAAATGACCTGGGATGGGTTGGTGCTAAGTTGGTTGAGAGTTCATTGTTATTGTGTGATTGAGTGATTAGTATTGTGTGAGAGAGAAGTGTTGAGTGCGAGATCCTTCTGGTATTGTTAGATCTTCAGTTGGGAGCAAAGATCAACCCCGCAGCTAGGTGCGCAGGGAGGGGAGAGAAAGAGAGAGAAGAAGAGAAGATCTTCTAGCTAAGAGCACAGATAAGAATTGTATGCTTCCATATTAATATATCATAAAGCACAGTTCTGTGGACGTAGCCCTAGGGAGAGGGTGAACCATGTATATCTTGTGTTATGTGTGATTGATGTTGTGCTCCCTGTCATTTGATATGTTGCTATTGTGATATTATGTTAGATATGAAATATAGCTTGAGCAGTAGGTTTAGGGAAGAGAAAGAATAACGAGGTGACTGTGTGTTTTTTTTTTTAATCCACTCTTCCTTTCCTTTGGTTGTATACACATGTGTCCTACAACTCCCTATAGCTACTTCGGGTGAGACTGCATCTGCTTCGTAGGTGTTGCCGAAAGGGCCAGTAGTAAGGGATTGTTGGTGCGATGTTAGAGATGAACCTTGGGTATGCCCCTGTGCCAATAATGAGGAATACACATGTTTTCATCACAATTTGACTTCATCTATAGTGTGACTATGGTGAGCCCAAAAATGTTGTTTAGGGCCTCAAAACAACCCTGGAAGTTTAGGAACCGAAAAGCTAGAAAACAAACTCTCAAAATGGAAATTGGGCTTTGAGCCAATGGGATAGGTGAGTGACCACCAATATCCACCTGGATCATTCCTCCCCCATTAGGAACAAATGGTCTCCATTACGTTAAGTTATTGCATCAGATTTGGAAACTTTTGTTGAACCTAACTCCTGGTGAGCCAATTTCCCTAATGAAGAAACGACCCTACTTTGATTAACAAAATAGAGTTTAATAGTTTGTTGGCGAGTTTCCTTTGCCTTGGAATCCATGATCCAATCAACTCTCTCTTGTTCGATGCAGGAAGGATTTATTTTCGTAAGGGCCGACTGCTCGGTCACATCCGAAGTTTCTAGGAGAGGTGGAAAATATGGTCGAAGAATTTCCACATTAAATACCGGGTGCAATCCAAGGAAAGGAGGAATAATTAATTCAAAATAATTCTAACCCACATCCTTGGTGATTATATAAGGCCCATATCGGAGTGGGAGAATCTTTCGATGGGGTCTTGTGAATCATTATTTCTGCAAATTCAACCAGACTTTATCCCCCACCCAAAATTTGTGCAATACTTGATGTTGATCGTGGCTCTGCTTGTACTTCGCATTGGCTTTCTGCACAATATCATGAACTTGTTGTTGGATGTCCTAGATGCGCTCAACAAATTTGGATTCTCGATCAGCCTTTTTCTGAGAATGGGAGGACTCTTCATTGGCACAGGGGAAGACCCAGGGTTCAATGCTTCAACAGCGCACCAACAAAACCCTAACTACCGAAATTTTTGGCAACACCTGCGAAGAAGATGAGGTCTCACTTGAGGTAGAGGAAGGGGGGGTTGCAGGAATCAGATGTCCACAACTAGGCTGGGACACAAATCTGTGATTACAACACTTAACTGAACACTTAAAAAACATTAGTTCTTGAATCTCATTCACATCACAGATCAAACCCTTAATACAGATCATCGCAGTAACAATAACGATCAAGTACTTCCCATCACTTATCACATAACATTAGATCAGATCCATCATTCATTTACCATCAATATAGCACTAAGCATCCATAAATCCATCCAGCATATATAAATATCAATACATTAATAGATAAACAACATAAAAAACATCAACAACATCGCACAAAGCACATCAACGCAAGATATACGTGGTTCACCATAGTGTGGGGATACGTCCACCGACTTATTCTTCTTATTTATTAATCTTCAAGATCCTTACATTCTTCTACTCATGTGCACAGAGCCACAAATCCCAACTTCGGACTGCAGAGGTGATCTGCACACAGCGCACTAGATCCACCTTCCTCAAAATTAGTTCAAGGCACAGAGCCAACTCCTTGATGGCACAAAGACTTACACAGTCTATCTGCACAAATCACTTACAACTTGTTGCACTGATCCAACATTAACACTTACAATATATGGTTCACATATCCCACCTCTACTTCTTACATTGCTTAGCTACTTATTTATACATTTATAAAAAGGCCTAATCATGGTTGAACCCATGGGTCGACATCCCTTAACCCATTACATAAACCCTAGAACCCTTTGTTGGGTCCACAAGCCCGCAAAACGAATGAGATTTCGTGATATTTGCTCCGCTTGGGCGCTCCATATTTGACCAGCATGTCGAAGTCCCAAAAGTGGTCAAACATGACCAATGTTCTCTCAAAACTTGGTCAAGGGCCAATAGGCCCCCAACACTCACCTGTGACTCATCCTGAATCACTCATATCTAGGCAACACTACTTCAAAGGCCACGAGCTTAGCTCGAGTTGCCTCGACTTGCTGCTTCGCCAGAGCTTCCTACTCGTCCTGGGTGGACATACTTTCTTCTTTCATGCGTGGGTTTTTTCAAGTCATCTTGTGTTCTTTAGACTTCGATATCTAGTTCTCTTGCCCTCTGTTTCTTATGCTCTTGTTCTTCTATTAGTCGCTTTATTCTTCTGGTTATGAAGTCCCTTAATTCTTTCTTTTTTTGTTCTGTAGTTTCCTCCTCTTCTTTCCTTTTGATCTGATCTTTCTCAATCCAAGTCTTTCCTAACAAAAGTGGAAAGGGGGCACTTCTCTCAATGAATTTAATGACTTCAAATTCTTCTTCAGTTGATTTTTCGTGAGAAATCATAGGTATATTAGTAAATATTCCACATAGGGTTATAATCTTTCCTTTAAACAAGCCTATCCTTCCCAATGAAGGTATCATAGCAGGCTTTCCAAAAAGTTCCCAAGTTCTTTCTGGAATAATATTCACATGTGTTTATTCATCTAATACATAGTCTATGTCGAAGTCTTCTATTCTTGTAACTATGCACTGTTTTTCTTTTAGGATCTCTGGTAAACTGACGTCTCTGTGATCATCCATTACTTATTTTAACTATTTTAACATAGTCTCTGACTTTTTTTCTGTATGATTCTTTAACATATCCTTAGTTTCTTGACCTTATTTATAGTCTTCTTGTCTCATGTTCATCTTTTCAACTTTAGCAATCATCCTTGGGCAATCCTCAACCTCATGACCAATAGCTTTACAACAAATACAAAGAGGGCCTATACCAAGGCATTCTTTAGCAAGATGTCTTGGTCTTCTGCAATTATAACACAATGTCAATCCTCTCTTTCTTTTAAATGATCCCCAACCTTTCTTGTACTGCACACTGGGATCACGGTGATGGACCTGCATTCTGCAAAAATTCCTTCTAGGTTCCTGCATCCACTTATTAGTCCAAAAATTATTTGTATGTATAGGAATAACATATATTTCTTTATTTCTATCAAATTTATTTAGATCAACTCTTTCTTCTAACCATGCCCTAGTTTTCAAACTGGGATAGGGTCTATTAAACATACCTAGATTCATACTTTCAAAGAAAAAATTTCCACTTATCTTACCTTTTCCAGAGCACAAAGCTTTAAGATCTTACCTCTTTTCTTCAGATCCGGTTTCTTTCTTAGCACAGAGCTTCTCTAGTTGATTATAATACTGCGCACTACAGCAATAGATCTATGCACAGAGCTTTCTTTTCTTCAGTTCCAGCAATTACAGTTTCATGTCTCGACAACAAAACCATTTGTTGGCACAAGGGCAGACCCAGGGTTCAATGCTTCAACAACGCACCAACAAAACCCTAACTATTGGCCCTTTCGGAAACACCTGCGAAGAAGATGAGGTCTCACCCGAGGTAGAGGCAGGGGGGTTGTAGAAATCAGATTTCCACAACCAGGCTAGGACACATATCTGTGCTTACAACACTTAACAGAACACTTAAACAACATTAGTTCTTGAATCTCATTCACATCGCAGATCAAACCCTTAATACAGATCATCGTAGTAACAATAACTATCAAGTACTTCCCATCACTTAGCACATAGCATTAGATCAGATCTAGCATTCATTTACCATCAATATAGAACTACAAATCCATACATCCATCCAACATATATAAATATCAATACACTAATAGATAAACAACATAAACAACATCGCACAAAGCACATCAACGCAGGATTTACGTGGTTCACCCCAGTGTGGGGTTACGTTCACCAACTTATTCTTCTTCTTTATTAGTATTCAAGATCCTTACATTATTCTGCTCCTGTGCACAGAACCACAGAGCCCAACTTCACACTAGACAGGTGATCTGCACATAGCGCACTAGATCCACCTTCCTCAAAATTAGGTCATGGCACAAAGCCTTACATAGTCTGTCTACACAAAGCACTTACAAGTTCTTGCATTGATCCAAAATTAACACTTACAATATATGGTGCAAATAGCCCACCGCTACTTCTTACATCGCTTAGCTACTTATTTATACATTTACAAAAAGGCCTAATCATGGTTGAACCCATGGGTTGACATCCATTAACCCATTACATAAACCCTAGAACCCTTTGATGGGTCCATAAGCCCACAAAACAAATGATATTTCATGATCTTTGCTCCTCCAGGGCGCTCCATCTTCAACCAGCCTTTCGAAGTCCCAAAAGTGGTCAAACATGACCAATGTTCTCTCAAAACTTGGTCAATGGACAACACTCTTCATGTGTGGATGCAATGGGTAGAGCTACGTCAATGGGGGCCAATGGTTGAAACCCCAAGAACACCTGAAAAGGGTTGTGGCCAATAGATATATGGAGGGATCTATTGTAGCTATGTTGAACATATGGAAGGATTTCATCCCATGTGCATGGATGTTTGGAATTATACATTCACAGGATATGGACAATCATCATGTTGAATACCTATGTTTGACAATCAATCTATGGATGGAAGGAGATCGATTTGATCAAGTTGGTGTCCATAATTGACCATAGGCTCAACCAAAAGGTAATGAGGAACCTATTGTCTCGATCAGAGATAATAGTTTGTGGTAGCCCGAAATTAACCCAAACATGTGTGAAGAAGATCTTGGTGGTGGCCTCGACTGTGATGATCTTCTTGTAAAGTGCCAAAACTTCAATCTTAGAGAATTAATCAATGACCAGGAAGACATGGTCATTCCCATGTTTGGTTGAAGCCAGACAGGACATGTAGTCCATGGAGATGGAATCCCAAGGCCTATCTAGAGTAGGCCGAGGGGTGTCTAGCCTCTGTTTCTTGATTAATGGCTTGGCAATAACACACAGGATACAAGATATGATGTACTTGTGAACATCTTGTCGAAGATTTGGCCAACAAAAATTCTTCTAAACTACTTCCATGGTCGTTTCTAGACCAAAATGTCCCGATGTCCAACTGTAATGAGCTTCCCATATCATCTTTGCACACTCTCTTGAAGCAACACAAAGGTGGATAAGATGGCATAATAACCCATCCTGGAGATAAAAGTTGGGAAATGTTTTTCCTGCGCTTAATGTCTGATAAGAAGTAGCAAATTCAGAGTCACCACTGTATAATTGTGGCCATCCAGATGTCTCATGTCCATAGGAGTTGAGAATTATGGTGATCGTTGCCATCGGGGGTCGACTGAGGAAATCTGCGACATTGTTGGAGTTACCCTTCTTGTATGATATTCAAGTGGAATTGTTGCATGTACGAGGACCACTTATCATGGCGGTAATTTCGCAACTTTCCTTGTATCTGCATGAATGGATCGTCTATACAGGATGTACAATGTGACACATGGAAGGTGGAATGGAAACTGTACAAGAACAAGTGGAACAATCTGGAAAGGACACATGGCATCTGACTATACCATGGCTGCACAAGTGGACCGATGAGAAACTTCCATGTGGCAGTCTCCCATTGGTTGATTATGGTTAAGGTTGTTAAAATTACGGTTGTGAGCTCGGAGGATCAAACCCGGGTCTCTCACATGCAAGACCAATGAAGTCACCAATAAACCACACATATGGTTCTTAACCATATATGGCCCAAAAATTATTTGATTTTGTTTAAAGTTTTAATCGGCAAGAAAAGGGTTGAGGGATAATCCCCGGACCCATGGTATATATAACATGCAATGTAATTGTATCCTATGATCACGAGAGGATTAAAAATATATACCACTGACAACAAACAAACATCATTCCAAATATAACGTATTGTTACAACAAAGTTCCAAAGGAGGATAGGTCCATGGGTTTGAGCCCGTGACCTCCTCCCACAGATAAAAGTGTTCTAACAATTGCACCAAAGAAACCTTTTGTTATGGGATTTCCAACAATAATACATTTAAGTTTTCCTAAGACTCTGGATGTGATCCAGATTATTTTCATCATGAAATGAGAGCAGAGATATAATAAAAAAATGTAAGGAGGTATATTAGATATCCAATAATGTAACAGAGATGTAACCATATAAACAGAGATACAATAATACACAATTTCTATTAATGAGAGAAATGTACAAAACTGTAAAAATAAAGAGTGAAAGACTCGCTAGAATGGTGGCATCTTATCTTTGAGAAGAGATGTGACAGTTATTTGCATTCACAAGAAGATGATTGTTACAATGAGGCTCCAAAGGCCTTTTTAACATAAGGAAAATCCAAAACCCTAACCCCAAAAGATGAAAATCCAAAAGGTTTGCGGGCCCCGATGGGGGTAGTTGATACGTCAACTTCCCGAGTGTTGGACAACTGATAGGGGGAGAAGAATCAGTTGTTACCGTGCTTAAACAATTATGCTTATTTTAAACTCTTTGCAGAACACTTAATGACAATCACAATAATGTAGGGAAGTAAGAAATAGAACATTCAACATCATTCACACATATGAGATACACAGAGATAGATATTTTTTGAGGAAACCCATAAAGGGTAAAAACCTCTTCTTATTTATATGATAAGTAATCTTTACATTCTGTACATTATCATACTTATGAGCACCAACTCATAATGAGGCTACAACCTCTGTTTTGCAAGCTGCAACTTGCTGAGAGAACCAACTCTTGGTTTTCTCTAGCACCTACTAGAAGGAAGCACCAACTCCCTGGTTTCTCTAACACCCACTGGAAGGAAGCACCAACTCCCTGGTTTCTCTAGCACCCACTAGAAGGAAGCACCAACTCCCTGGTTTCTCTAGCAACCACTAGAAGGAAGCACCAACTCCCTGGTTTCTCTAGCACCCACTGTTATAACCCTAATTTGCACCATACAAGCTTACATGGCATCAGGCCATCTCAGATTCCTTCTTTGCCAAAACACTGCTAAACAACCCTTCTTAAAAACACTTTTTATAAAGGCCCCCGTGCCCTGCTCTATTACTGCATGCCTGTACATGCTCGCTGACCCAAAATAGCCCGCATGTACCTACAAAAGAACGAAAAAAGGAAAGTTGTCGATGGAACACACAGCTTTGGGTGAGTTAACTGAACCTTCCGGCCATGCATGGCCGAGGGTTCGCCCAAATACCTAGCTTCTTCTAGCCTATAAAAGAAGGGTTAGGGGTCCCATTTGGAAGAGGAGAATAATAGTAAAGAAACTCTACCCAATTGCACATTCCCATTGTCCCAACCCTTTAGCCATCCTTGTGCAAGAAGAGATATAGAGAAAAGAAGTTGGAGGACAGTTGAAGAGGAGCCCAGGATCAGGTTCGCGGAGCGATGGCCGATCTCGACATTGTAAGTTGATTAATTGAAATTAAAAAATAAATGCTTTTCCCGTCCCACTATATGAGTTCTTCATAGTTTATTGAATATATGTTTGAATCTCTAACCCATTAATCTGTAGGTAAAATGCATGTATAGTTTGTCGCTTGTTTTGTATGCAAGTCAGCCTTGGGAGGAGAGTTGCTAACAAGCGATCAAGCGTGAAGAAGGATCGACATCGAACGCCCAAAATAAGGTATGTTCTTCTAACCATATATTTGCTTAAAAGAAATGGGGATTAGGTCTGGGATGACAGTAGAAAGTAGGATTCTTTCGGTCTCATCTGCATGCATAATATAACCCTAAATTCTAGTCCATAGGGGGATTTCCCACCACAACAAAATTGGTGACCATACTGGGGAGATCTCTAGGGTTCCCAGGGATATTTTTGGGTATTATTAAGAACCGGTTTCATTTTCCTGTTTTTAAAGTTTCTACAAAATTCTGAGCTAACAGAGATTCTGGTCTTCCATACCAGTTATCTCTGTTTCTTTGCTTGACTATAATTTTTTGTTTTTTCAAGACCCACAGAGGTACACGCAGCCTGTATAAGGTCTGCATGCGTGTACTCGTGCCCTGCATTCTCACAGCTCGCGTGTACATGCTAGCTGAGGAAGTGACAGTCGTGTGTATGATTCCAGAAAATTTCTTTTAAAGAGGCAGTCATCCTCTTCCCTGTCAGAAGTAGTCCTTCTCAGGGGTTTTCTGGAACTCTTTCTAGTCTTTGTTGCTTGTAGTCTGTAGCTTAGGTTTCACCTTGGATTGTTTTGTTCTATGAAATTTTCCTTCAATTGTTTTCTTTTTCTGTCAAAGTAAGTTTCTAAGTCTTTAAGAGATTCTGGTTCTCAATACCAGTAGTCTCTGTCAGTGCTTGATTTCTTGTCTTTTCATTTTTTGAAGAGTTGCAGAGGTACACGCGGCCTGCATATGTCTGCATGCATGTACACACACTCTGACCTTACACAGCTCGCGTGCACACGCTAGCTGTTGAACTGTCAGTAGCGTTCCTGTTGAAAAAAAAATTGCTTAAGGAGAGGCAGTCATCCTTTTCTTTGTTAAGAGTTATACCTCTCAGGTTTTTTGGGTCTCTGTCATAGCAGCTTAGCCTAGGTTTGGACTCTATTATAGCTTGTTTTTCATTGAAATATTTCTTGTGTTTCCTAGTTTTTTTAACTTATTTTTAGCTTGAAATTTTAAGAAAAATGAGTTGCATTTTGAAAAAAAAAATCTCCCTCATGGCCGAGGGGGCCATGAATCGTGCATTCATCAGTTTCTTTTAGAATCTTTTGTTATTTCTGCTTTGATTGGAAGAAAATATAAAAAAAAAAATTATTAGTTTGTTAGATCTCTTTCTTTCCTGGAATTTTCTTTGCATTGTTATTTGAAAAAGAAAAAGAAATTAGTATAGCGTTGTATTTTATTCTAATTTTAAAATCATTTCAAAAGAAAAAAATAAAAAATAAAAAATATAATCATTCTTTGCCAATGTTCATGTAAGTTTCATCATTTTTTTGCAAGAGTCTTAACACCATCAGTTAAACTACCATACCCTTTTGAGTAAATCAAGCCAGTAAAAAGAACGCTAATTAAAATAAACTAGACTTTATGTTTTATAGGGTTCATCAACTAGTCTAGGCTAGAGCCTTGATTTAGGTTGGAGAGGAAACTCTTCAAGGCTGCAAAACATACATAAGAGTCTGTGATAGGGAGTGTCAAATTCTAGTATCATGAAAGCTATCTGGGACCCCCCTCTAACATAGGGGATAAACACAAGGTCGTGTGCGGAAAGGTAGCGGAGATAACCCCTCCAAAGCTGGACCAATCGTAGTGGAGAACACATATAGAGGGCTTGTCTTGGGATTCTGTCGATTGAATTTTCCACAGAGCTTCATGGGTCTCGAATCCGTTCGAGGTCCTCAATTGTCTTCCAGACCACTTGCCTTCGATACCCTTGACAGGTTTCGGGCTCGATACCCTACTCATTATGGTCTACCTGACTTTCGACTGTACCCGCCTGGTGACTGTTCGCGCACTGGAAACCTAGTTGCCTATCTTTTTTAGAGACATACACAGGTGACTGTGGGGGTATACCATGGTACCTAGGGAAAACATCAAGCCACACTTTGCAGAGTATACCCGGAGGGTGCTTCTGTATTCGATTTGGACTTGCACCGATAAGTTTCTCTAGTGTTGGTTGGTGTAACTGTTCTTCAAACTAGTTAGTCGTTTGCTTGATTTGCCTTTAGGAACTTTTAGTGTATGCTATGTGCTCCCTAGTTTTCCATAGTGAGTTAGTCATTCATGGATTTGGGTCTCTGACCTAGGGTGGTAGACCTCCTACTCCGCCAGTTGTGAGGAATTGTTGGTCTTCCGCTTAGAAACGTGGAGTTGCCTTTTTATAGGCGTTGTTTTGATACCACTGGTTCTTCAGAGTCAGTGTGTGAGACTTTTACGGATTTGAACGATCCCACAAGGGAAGAAACTATGCATAATATCTTCATGGCTAAATATACTGACAATACCAACCAAGGAACCCCTTTGCAAGGGGATTCTTGTGCTTTTCCCTTCTTCGAAAATGTTGGTGTCCCTTTGATGGCCACTTTGTACATTCCTGGGTTGAATGTGGGATTACTGGTTTGGTTGGGTACCATTCCAAATGTCCCAAATGCTCTTGACCTTCTCAGTTAATCACCTTAAGTCATGAGCACCCTATTGATGTTTCTTCATCAGCAAAGTCTTCTCCTCCTCCTTCTTCCACCTCTGGTGAAGGTACAGTTACTAGTAACCGAAAGTCTAAACGAAATAGAAAGAGGAAGAATAGGAAGAAGAAATCACCAACCTCTGTGAGTCATGTTGGATATAGGTCGAAAACATCTGCAAGTCATGCTGAAGACCAACACCCAGCTTCTACAAGTTATGCTGGGGGAAATCACCCACCCTCTACAAGTCATGCTGGGGGAAGAAGTTCATTCCCTGCTAGTCATACTGGCAATAGGTCTGTAGCCTTTGTGAGTCATGTTATCGACCCATCACCAACCTTGCAATTCATGTTGGAGATGTGCAACTAGCCACTGCCAGTCATGTTGGGGGCATTGATTATGTTGAGAAACCTAGACGGATAGGATGTAAGCCTAAGTTCCCTTGTAAGATTTGCAAGGGAGATCACCTTACTCATTTATGCCCTGGCATTCTAGAGGTACAAAGATTGTGGTCCCTGTCTACAAGCTCTTCTGATTCTTATTCTGCTAAGGTTTCCTCACAGTATATTCAGCCATTGGTTGCGAAAGTGGTCATGTTGATGTAGTCATCGACTAATCCCACTCCTCTGCTGAGGGGTGAGGTACCTTTAGACCATGTAGTCTCGCAGCCTATTCATCCATTGGTTGCAAAAGTGGTCATGCCAATGCATTCATCAGCTGATCCCACTCCTCTTCTGGGGTGTGAGGTACCTTTAGACCATGTAGTCCCGCAACCTATTCATCCATTAGTTGTGAAAGTGGTCATGCCGATGTAGTCATCGACTAATCCCACTCCTCTGCTGGGGGGTGAGGTACCTTTAGACCATGTAGTCCCACAGCCTATTCATCCATTGGTTGTGAAAGTGGTCATGTCGATGAAGTCATCAGCTGATCCCACTCCTCTTCTAGGGGGTGAGGTACCTTTAGACCATGTAGTCTCGCAGCCTATTTAGCCATTGGTTGCAAAAGTGGTCATGCTGATGCAGTCATCGAATGATCCCACTCTTCTTTTGGGGAGTGACGTGTCTACTGACTATGTTTTTAGCATTTCTGGTTCAGTACTTTCAGAACAAGGGGGCATTATGCTCGTTCCGAGCACACCCCCTCCAAGCCCTAGGATGGTTTCCTTTGATTGGAATGACCTTGTTGAGCCTCGTCTTCCTTCTGCCGCACCTTTTCAAATAAGGGTTGAAGTTAATTCAACAAACATTTATCGATGTATTGTGGATGAAGGAGCCTCTGCAAGTATTTTATCCTCCTTGGTTTGGAAAGTCTTGGGATTTCCTGAGCTTGTGTCTTCTTCACATGAACTGTTGGATTTTGACAGACATCCTAGTGAATATTTGCGGCTTCTTCCTCAGTTGCCTATCTTGTTAGGTGGGAAGATTGTCTGTGTCGATGTTATAGTGGTGCAAGGCCCGTTAGATTTCAATATGATTCTCGGGTGTGATTATGTATATGCTATGAATGTTGTGGTGTCTACGCTCTTCCGGGTGATGCATTTCCCTCACAATGGAAGAATTATCACTATCGACCAGCTGGCATCTGATAATCACCATCCTAATTCTTCATTATTTCAGACTACCCCTTTATATGTTCCTAGCATTCATGTAGACTCTACCATGCCACGGGTTAATTATGTGGCATCTTATCCTCGATGTTCAATTGCTTCTGAGTAGGAACCTATGCAATCATGTGTTCCCTCTCGAGACTTAGTCTCAACAATTGATCCATTGGTTTATCCAATGGGGACATGGGAGCCCTTGCTTCCCCCTCTTGGTCCAAGTGGGCTTGAGTATATTTTTGAGTCTGATATCGTTGTTAGTAGATCCTCAAGCCCTCATGATCGTGATTCTTCATTGATAGACTCTACCAGTCCTGGCCAGAACCTCCATCGTCATATGGAGTATGGTTAGTTTAATTCACCCTTTGGGACTGTCGACACTCGTTTGTGTGATTTCTCAGATTTTGAATTGCCTTCAGATGAGTCTATCCTTGAAGCCATGACTACGGTTTCTATCCCGCAGGAGGACTTCAACCATGGTTTGTGTTTTCTTCCCTTTTGGGAGACTTCCCAAGTTGATTATCGAAGAGACTCCTGGTTTGAGCCTAGCAGTGGGCTCTACCTGAACCAGTTTCATACATGAGTTGTAGCCCCCATGGAGTCTTATTTAAGCCCTTTTTAGACTCCCTAAAGATGAGAAGATTGTTGAGTGACCTTGTTTCTTCACACTCGTTAAATTGGTCTAGAAGAACATTCCTTAAACAGGTCTTCCTTTAAGCCCTTTTCAGACCCTCTAAACATGAAAAGATTGCCAAGCAATCTTGTGGCCTTTCACGCTTGTTAAACTGAAATTTGAAGTCACATCTGTCTGGCGATAGTTTACCCCTTTTTCAGTCTGGACGATCAACTGTACGAACAAAGGTATACTCTATGGAACTTCAGTTCTCTAGAAGAGTACTCTCAGGTATCATTTTAACCCTTTTTCGGGCCTGAGGGACTAAATTTACAAAAAAGGAACCCCCACGGGGTCCATAGTTAAGCTCTTTTCAGACTCCCTAAAATTGAAAAGATCATCGAGTGACCTTATTCTCTCACACTCGTTAAACTGGTCTAGAAGAACATTCCTGACGGAATCCATAGTTAATCTTTTTTCAGACTCCTTAAAAATGAAAAAATGGCCGAGTGAACTTGTCTTTCTCACACTCGTTAAAATGGTTTTGAATAGACGTCTTGTCGGTGCTAGTTTACCCCTTTTTCGAACCGACTAGAATATATTCAAAAAAGGTACCCCAATGGAGTCTCCTTTTACGTTTTTTCAGACTCTCTAGATATGAAAAACCACCGATCTTACCTTCTCTGGGCTCGTTAAACTTACATCGAAGGATGTTATTATTGTGTGTTTTTTTAACCGCGTTTGCATACCTGCATCTTTGGTCTAAATGTCGGCTCCATGTTGCTCCCAACTGAACCACCTGAAGCATACCTTATATGCAAGCCTTGTATCACTTTGCCTCTACATCTTAACACCCTTGGCCCCCGGAAGATTTTTCCTGAGTATCATTATTCTGAACATCAGTCTGGTCCTTGCGCCTTGAACTTGTATGTTTGTAACACTCATTCCTCCATTGTAATGTAACATTCCTTTATTCTTTTTTTCAAAATCACTGAAAAAGACAAAAAAAATCAAATATACCCCAAAAAGAGGAAGGGAAAAGTATTTTCTTTATTAGCAGCATAATGAGTTGCCCTTGGATAAAGCACATATGTTCATTTGTTCATCAAACCCTGGGATGTAATACGACTTTAGGAAGTTGTTCTCACTACATAGAGTTGTGTCCTCCTCTGTTTGGTTATTCTTCCAAACATATGGAGAGTTTGTGTTGCCTCCTGCCTCGTAAACTTATGTTAATGCCATGCTACCTGAGTCTCATCATTTGTCATGTTGTTGTCCAAGGGAAGTTTGTCACCAAGCCTAAGTTGGCCCCTCTGCAGTTTGTCTCTTTCCCTCATACCCGGCCATCCTGAATGTCCAATCAAGTCCTTGTTCGAAATCAATGAAGCCTTCAGTCTGATCATCAAGATTATCTAGTCCATGACCGATGAACTGTCGAAGACCTCTGGGTAGTAAAGTCGTACACTCATATTACACTCCTACCGGAGTTTTGAAGATTTTTTGAAGTTGTTGCTCAAGCTCTGAAGATCTCATCTCCAACCATCAAGCCATATCATCTTCTATAAGATGGATACTCTATATGTATATCTTTTTTTTATTTCGAGATGTAGCTCCACTGTGTATTGTTCGTGGCTACACTTTATATAGTTATTTGACATGGATCTACAGTGTATTTGATTGGTAGCCATGATTATATTTTATCCTGAGCATGGGTATGCTCACTTCGGTGAGACATTTGTTATTTTGTAGATGGCGCCTCTCGGTTCCTTGTTCCTGGGCTCACTTGTTTTGCACATCAGTAAAGATTGGTAATGTATTTTGGCCATCAGATGCTCTTCTGACCTCACACATTAGGGGGTATCTGTTATAATCCTAATTTGCACCATACAAGCTTACCTGGCATCAGGCCATCTCAGATTCCTTGTTTGCCAAAACACTGCTAAACAACCCTTCTGAAAAACACTTTTTATAAAGGCCCCCATGCCCTGCTCTATTAATGCACGCGTGTACACTCTCGCTGACCCAAAATAGCCCGCGTGTACCTACAAAAGCATGAAAAAAGGAAAGTTATCGATGGAACACACAGCTTTGGGTGAGTTAACTGAACCTTCCGGCCATGCATGGGCAAGGGTTCGCCCAAATACCTAGCTTATTCTAGCCTATAAAAGAAGGGTTAGGGGTCCCATTTGGAAGAGGAGAATAATAGTAAATAAACTCTACCCAATTGCACATTCCCATTGTCCCAACCCTTTAGCCATCCTTGTGCAAGAAGAGATACAGAGAAAAGAAGTTGGAGGATAGTTGAAGAGGATCCCAGGATCAGGTTCACGGAGCGATGGCCGATCTCAACATTGTAAGTTGATTAATTGAAATTAATAAATAAATTCTCTTCCCATCCCACTATATGAGTTCTTCATAGTTTATTGTAAATATGTTTGAATCTCTAACCCATTAATCTGTAGGCAAAATGCATGTATAGTTTGTCGCTTGTTTTGTATGGAGGTCAACCTTGGGAGGAGAGTTGCTAACAAGTGATCAAGCGTGAAGAAGGATCGACATCGAACGCCCAAAACAAGGTATGTTCTTCTAACCATGTATTTGCTTAAAAGAAATGGGGATTAGGTATGGGACGATGGTAGAAAGTAGGATTCTTTCAATCTCATCTGCATGCATAATATAACCCTAAATGCTAGTCCGTAGGGGGATTTCCCACCACAACACCCACTAGAAGGAAGCACCAACTCCCTGGTTTCTCTAGCTGCAACCAGATGGAAGCTACAAAGAGGGATGATTTTAAGGATGAAAATTTATTTTAAAATATAAAAACCTTGGAGAATCTTACTAATCCTTCATATGCCAACTATAAATGTTTGGCAATATTTTTGTAAAAATATTCATATTTCTAAGGATTTTATATAGTTTTTATAAAATTTTGGCGATTTTTAAGGTAAAATAAATTTATCCTATAGAATTTGGGCGAATCATTTTTAAAATAACGAATCTCATTTTTGGAAAAACCATGGAAAATTAGCTCATGAACGAAATTTAGCCCCTAAAATCATCCTTGGCTACAACTCCCTGTGTTCAAGCACCCACTTGAACCTCTGAGGACAACAGTCCTCCCTAGCACCTCCCTACCATCCTGTGATATTAATCTTTTCTACTGAAACTTATTACAGTGATATAATGTTCATCAATGGCTTACCAGTCTCATCACTGTTCTACTACACTGCCCTGCTCTACCTGCATCAGTGTCTTCCTACACCCCTTCCCTAATCTTTATGTTCTTCTACCTTTTATGCTCTATGCGCCATGTCCCTTCTATGCACCATTCCTCTTCTGTGCATCTCAGTTGCTGCACTCTGGCACCTTCTACACACCTGAATCACTCTCAACAATAGCACCCACCTCTTATTTGTTCTGCATTCTTATAGTCTCTATGCACCTTGTGCATACTATATGCGCAATGCTTCTGCATGCTCTCCCCATGTCGAGTGCTCTACCTAATCATCATTACAACTCTTCATCTTCTCTGGAAGTTAAAACCATGCATCCATCATCATTGGGTGTTATGCTGAGATTCCTTAGCCTCTCCAGTAGTCAAGACTCTTCGTCTTCTCTGGTGATCACCCTGAAGTCTCTCCAAGTCCTCTGGCAAAAACCATCAGTCCTCTCTAGCAGTTACACTATGAACGTCCAAGAAAACACATTAACAACTGAATCATAACTGATCAATTAACTGTGAAGAGCAACAATAGCCCTTCAATCCGATTTCCAGGTATCCAACACCATTGGATTACAAGCACAGGGTCTCGCGTCAATTTTTCCATTTCGCATTTCAGCATTTCGGCATTTTGGTAATTCTTGTGATGAGATATCTTGACGCTCCATGTTGCGATCCCAGAAACTCCGAAAAAGGAGCTTAGCTGGACTAGCTTCGATCATTTTGGCATTTCACATTTTGACATTTCGCGATTTTGCATGTCACGAATTCCTATTGTGAGGCATCTCGACTCTCCAAGTCACGATCTCCGAAATGGAGTTTAGTTGTTAGCACCTTTCGCAATTTCACATTTTGGCATTTCGCGATTTTGCATGTCACGAATTCCTATTGTGAGGCATCTCGACTCTCCAAGTCACGATCTCTGAAATGGAGTTTAGTTGTTAGCGCCTTTCACAATTTCGTATTTCGGCATTTCACGATTTCGCATGTCGCGAATTCCTGTTGCAAGTTGCTTCCTTGACTCCTCCAACTCCTGGTATCTGAAACTATGAAATTGAGTCTTTGTTGATGTGCCTGTTTTGGGATTTCAACGTTTCTCATTTCGCAACTTTGAGACTCTTGTGATGAAGAGTCTCGACTCTTGACTCCTCCAACTCCCGGTAATCGAAACTCCGAAATAGAGATTAAGTCGTGGTTTGATGTGCCTGTTTTGGGATTTCGGTGTTTCTCATTTCACAACTTCGAGACTCCTCTGATGAAGAGTCTCGACTCTTGACTCCTCCAACTCCTAGTATTCAAAACTCTGAAATGGAGTTTACGCTTCTGATCTTTCCATGAGATCATCATTGCGCTGCTGGTCTTGCCACTTTCTCTTGTTCGTCATCATCGAGTTGAGCTTGCCATCAATGACAAACAAATACTCTGCCTTCTGTCTACCCATAATAAATATGCCAACAATCTCCCCCTTTGGCATTGATGGAAACCTTGAAGAACATCCAACTATGCCACTGTAGCATCCTTGAAATTACCACACTTTCTCCCCCTTTGACATGAATGTTAAAGAAAAAACACGCCCCCCCTGAGCTGTTACAGTACATACTCCCCCTGTCAACTATTAGCAGCTTATAAATACAACATATATTCAATAAGGACTCCCCCTGACTAGGTGAACAAATTAGACGAAAGAAGTTATAACCCCCAACTTTTGACGAAGATATCCAAAAGGGGTCGCTGCTAATGGTTTAGTAAAGATATCAGCTATCTGTTCTGTGGAAGGGATATAATTCAGCTGAACAAATATGTTTGTAACTTGTTCTCTGAGAAAATGGTATTTTATTGGGATATGCTTAGTCTTGGAATGAAGAACAGGATTCTTGGAGACACTAATGGCACTAGTGTTATCACAGTGAATTGTAATTAGATCAGTATAGTTTACCTTCAAATCTGCAAGAGTTTGGATCATCCACAAAATCTGAGTGCAGCAAGTAGAAGAAGTAATGTACTATGCTTTTGTAGTCAATAAGGAAATAGATCCCTGCTTCTTACTAAGCCATGCTACCAATGAGTCACCCAAGAAGAATGCACCTCCACTGGTGCTCTTTCTCTCATCCACACAATTTGCCCAATCTGCATCTGAATAAGCAGTTAACTGAAAATTCTGATTTTTGGGATACCACAGACCATAAGTCATTGTTCCCTTCAAGTATTTGAATATCCTTGTGACAGCTACCAAATGACTTTTTTTAGGAGCAGACTGATAACGACCTACCATTCCAACAACTTGCATTATATCAAGATGAGATGTTGTGATGTATAGAAGATTGTCTATCATAGAGAAATATGTCCTTTGATCAACATCCGGTGAAATATCATCTTTACTGAGCTTGCAACCAACCACCATAGGTGTGCTAACAGGAGAGGAATCCTCCATCTGAAATTTCTTCAACATCTCTTTCAAATATTTTTCCTGAGAGATAAATATTCCTGCAGAACTCCGATTTACTTGTAAACCAAGAAAATATGACAGTTCTCCTATCATGGACATCTCAAATTCTTTCTTGAACCCTTTGTCTTGTAAAAATTTGTCCAGTCTATAATACCAAGCTCATGGTGCTTGATTCAATCCATATAAGGCCTTCTTCAGCTTGCAAACATAATTAGGATTATCTGTCAATGAGAATCCTTTAGGTTGCTCCATATATACTTCTTCCTCTAGATCTCCATTAAGAAATGTTGACTTAACATCCATCTGATAAACTTTAAATTTCTTATGACATGAATAAGCAAGAAACATTATGATGGCTTCCAATCTTTCCACTGGTGCAAAAGTTTCATCAAAGTCCTGACCTTCAACTTGTGCATACCCTTTACAGACCAATCTAGCTTTATTTCTAACAACTTGTCATTTTTCATTCATTTTATTCTTGAACACCCATTTGGAACCTA
>ML781656.1:616298-632332 GCA_009831015.1 Picea engelmannii | reverse complement strand
GTCTAGGGACAAGCTCCCAAGTATTGTTCTTCTCAATCTGATCAAGCTCTTCATTCATAGCTCTAATCCAATCATCATGCTGGTTGGCTTCATCAAAAAATTTAGGTTCAGTCATAGATAAAAAAGCAACATGAGATTGTTCTGAGTCTTTAATCAATTTCCTTCTTGTCTGAACTCCTTTATTTATATTTCCAATTATCTGATTTTCAGGATGATTCTTTCTAACAATTCTGAGAGGTGATTTTGCTTCTTTCTGTTGATTTGTGTCAGTTGGAGTATTCATATCTTCATCTGATTCAGATTCTTCTTTTTATGATCCTTGGACCTGTTCATCTTCCTATTCAACTATATCTTTTGTGCTTGGATCAGCACTGCTTACATTTCTGACTGAGATTTCTTCATCAACTTTTATGTCTATACAATCAACCAGTTTATGCAGTCTCCTATTGTAACATTTGTACCCTTCACTATTTGTAGCATAACCCAAGAAGACACCTTCATCGGCCCTATCATCATATTTGCCAATATTTCCATCATTGTTCTTGATATAACATTTACTTCCAAAGACCTTAAAATGCTTGATTGAAGTAGGTCTTACAAACCATAGTTCATAAGGAGTCTTGTCACTGTGTGGTCTGAGATGTGCTTTGTTAAGGATATGAACAGTTGTATGAATTGCTTCTACCCAATATGTCTGAGGTATGTTCCTTTCATTCATCATTGATCTTGCCATTTGTTGTACTGGTCTATTCTGCCTCTCAACAACTCCATTTTGTTGTGGATTTCTTGGAATAGAGTATTCTCATTTGATCCCATATTTATCACATAACTCTTTGAAATTCCATGAACTAAACTCTCCTCCTCTATCAGACCTTACTGCCTTCAATCTTTTTCCTATTTGATTCTCAGTTAGAGCCTTAAACACTTTGAATTTTTCAAATGCTTCAGATTTTTCCTTCTTTCCTTGATGGTCCACATAAATCCATATGTACTAACTGGGGAGGTTTTTATGTTGAAGGAAAGTTTTTAGATTTGAACTGAGTGGGAGTAAGTTTTCCTATCTGGCAAGGTTTACAAACAGAGTCGTATGGCTTTGATATCTTCGGAAGATCTTTTACTGCCCCATCATTTTTTAGCTTGATTATATGATCAAAATTTAGGTGTCCAAGTATCCTATGCCACAACCAACTTTCATCATATTTGCTTAAGTGGCATTCTTCTTTTTCTTCTTTTAACACATAAACATTGTTTTCTGTTCTTATCTCTTTTGCAACCAGTTGTCTTGAACTCAAAGACTTTATTTTACAGTCTTTAGAAGTAAAAACACCTTCACATCCTTTGTCACAAACTTGACTGACACTTAGTAGATTATGTTTCAGACCATCTAGAAACAACACATCTTGAGCTTTCCTTTGCCATTACTCAAACTTACCATTCCTTTACCTTTTATTTTTCCTTGTGCATCATTTCCAAAAGTTACATTCCCTGATTTGCTTTCACTTAGAGTTAGAAACTTACTTTTGTCTCCAGTCATATGTTTGGAACATCCACTGTCAATATACCAGGGATTCTTTTGTCTTTAGGCTGATAACACTAATCCGCACTGGTCATCTTCTTTCTTCTTCCAGACCTTGAAATTTTCAGCAGCAAGATTCAGATCTGGCTTATAGTTTCTTAAGCAACAGTCTGCAGCTTTATGTCCATAATTATGGCAGTTGTAACATTCTGGTTCAGTGAATAATAGATCATAACGATTGTTATGCTCATAACTATTGTTGTGTTTCACCTCTATCCTTCTCCTAGTCATCACATGATTTATAGTCTATGATTGTTTGTTGCTTGGTTGTCTCAATCTTCTTGAAAAACTTGATTGCTCATATATAAATCTTAAACAACAATTTATAGCTTTGTGACCAAAGTTAGAACAGTTGAAACAATATCCATAGAAAAATTCTTTGTACCTGGAAAATGGTTGTCTTCTTTGAGAAAATCGATTTCTTCCATGCTGATGATTTCGTTGAGCAGGGAGTGCATTATTTCTTTGTTCTACAGATTCAATCCTGGCACCTTTTTCTTTACTCCTCCTGGGTGGCTGATTGTCTTCCTTTGTTTCTGCAGGTTTGTTGTTGTCATTGGTTGTAGATTTGACAAACTTGATGGGTTGTTTGTTTCTTGGCTGACCACTACTTGATCCCTCTTCATAACCCAAACCATTTTTCAGCTTTGGATTCCTTTGCTGATTCAGAATGGTGGCTAATCCTTCTAAGGCTTTGATACTTGACAGATTCTGATGATACAAGGCTTGAAACTTCTCCAACTCTTTCCTAGTTTTCACTACTTCTTCTTCTAGAGATTTGAATCTTGCCTTCTTTTCTGATAACTGTTGTTTCAGAATGTCCTCAATTTTCTTTGCCTCTTCTAATTCCACTTTTAGTAGGGCAAAGTCTTCATCAGGCTATTTATTGTCTTTCTCGAACTGTATCAGCAATTGTTTTTGCTTTCTGTTCTTAATTATGAGTCTGTCAATCTCTTCCAGTGCACTGATCAGGTCCCCTTCCATATCAACCACAACTTCTTCATCATTATCATCACTGCCTTTGATTTTATTATCATAATCCTCTTTGGCCATAAGCATGAATTCATTTACCTTATATTCACAGGAAGAGTCACTATCGGTGTCTTCTAAGGAGTCATCATTTTTTACACATAAACTTTTCTTTCTATCAAATATTTTGGATTTGTACTTCTCTTCACCTTCAGAGTTCTGGTCCCTCTTCTTGTGTGGACACTTATTTGCAAAGTGACCTATCTTACCACAGTTAAAACATTTGAAGGGAAGTTTACCTTGGTACTTGCCTCCTTTCTTTAGTCTTCTCATGAATTTTGCTTCAATTTCATCTGCCTCGGAATCTTCAATCTTATCTTCTTTAAATGATGCTTCTCTAGAGGTGGGTTTATCTGTAACTATCCTCATTTCATATGCAGCAAACGTTCCTAGAATTTGATCAAAAGCCAAAGCCTTTATATCATTAAGTTCTTCTATAGCTGAGACCTTTGGGTTGAACCTATCTGGCAGAGATCTCAAAATTTTCTGAACTAAAGAGGGTTCCTCAATTTTTCACCAAGTGATTTCATTGCATTTACTAGTTCTTCAACTCTCAGAAAATACTTCCCAATGGTTTCATCTTCTTTCATCTGTAGTTTTTCAAACTATACTCTGTAGGTTTGAAGCTTGGCATTTTTTACCTTCTCATTACCTTCATAACTGCTAATGAGTTTGTCCCACATTTCTTTGGCAGTTTGAAGATGCATCACCTTTACAAACTTGACTTTTGCAATTCCATTCAATATAGAATTCATTCCCTTAGCATTAAAGCTAAATTCTAACTTATCATCCTTGGAAGCTAGCACAACAGGCTTTATGTATCTAGTTTCTACTACATCCCAAACATCAGCACCTAAGGCCATTAGGTATGTTCTCATTCTAACCTTCCAAAAGGCGAAGTTTGTTCCATTGAATAGAGGTGCCTTATTGGTTGAATTTCCTTCATGGCTTGACATGTTTAAGCTCTAGGATCTACCCTTAGATAAAAGGAACCTGGCTCTGATACCAATTGTTGGACAACTGAGAGGTGGGGGTGAATCAGTTGTTACCGTGTTTAAACAATTATGCCTATTTTAAATTCTTTGCAGAACACTTAATGACAATCACAATAATGCAGGGAAGTAAGAAATAGAACATTCAACATCATTCACACATATGAGATACACATAGACAAATATTTCCTGAGGAAACCCATAAAGGGTAAAAACCTCTTCTTATTTATATGATAATTAATATTTACATTCTCTACATTATCATACTTATGAGCAACCAACTCATAATGAGGCTACAACCTCTGTTTTTCAAAGCTGCAACTTCCTGAGAGCACTGACTCTTTGTTTTCTCTAGCACCTACTAGAAGGAAGCACCAACTACCTGGTTTCTCTAGCACCCACTAGAAGGAAGCACCAACTCCCTGGTTTCTCTAGCACCCACTAGAAGGAAGCACCAACTCCCTGGTTTCTCTGGCTGCAACCAGATGAAAGCTACAACTCCCTGTGTTCAAGCACGCACTTGAACCTCTGAGGACAACAGTCCTCCCTAGCACCTCCCTACCACCCTGAGATATTAATATTTGCTACTGAAACTTATTATAGTGATATAATGCTCATCAATGGCTTACCAATCTCATCACTATTATACTACACTGCCCTGCTCTACCTGCACAATGTCTTCCTGCACCCCTTCCTTACGCTTTATGTTCTTCTACCTTTTATGCTATATGCGCCATGTCCATTCTATGCACCATTCCTCTTATGTTCATCTCAGCTGCTGCACTTTACCTCCTTCTACACACCTGAATCACTCTCAATAGTAGCACCCATCTCTTCTTTGTTCTGCATTCTTATAGTCTCTATGCACCTTGTGCATACTATATGCGCAATGCTTCTGCATTCTCTCCCCATGTCAAGTGCTCTGCCTAATCATCATTACAACTCTTCAGCTTATCTGGCAGTTAAACCCATGCATCCATCATCACTGGGTGTTATTCTGAGATTCCTTAGCCTCTCCAGCAGTCGAGACTCTTCGTCTTCTCTGGTGATCACCCTGAAGTCTCTCCAAGTCCTCTGGAAGAAACCATAAGTCCTCTCTAGCAGTTACACTATGAACCTCCAATAAAACGCATCAGCAACTGAATCGTAACTGATCGATTAACTATGAAGAGAAACAGTAGCCCTTCGATCATATTTCCAAGTATCCAACACCGTTGGATTACAAGCACAGGGTCTCGCGTCGATTTCGCCATTTCGCATTTCGGCATTTTGGAAATTCTTGTGATGATATATCTTGACGCTCCATGTCGCGATCCCCAAAACTTTGAAAAAGGAGATTAGCTAGACTAGCTTCGATCATTTCAGAATTTCGCATTTCGGCATTTCACGATTTTGCATGTCGCAAATTCCTGTTGCAAGGCATCTCGATGCGATCTCCAAAATGGAGTTTAGTTGTTAGCGCCTTTCACAATTTCACATTTTGGCATTTCACGATTTCGTATGTCATGAATTCCTGTTGTGAGGCAACTCGACTCTCCAAGTCGCGATCTCCAAAATGGATTTTAGTTGTTAGCGCCTTTCGCAATTTTACATGTTGCGAGTTGCTTCCTTGACTCCTCCAAATCCCGGTATCTGAAACTCTGAAATGGAGTCTTTGTTGATGTGCCTATTTCGGGATTTCGACGTTCTGCATTTCCCAACTTCAGGACTCCTGTGATGAAGAGTCTCGACTCTTGACTCGTCCAACTCCCGGTATCCGAAACTCCGAAATGGAGATTAAGTCATGGTTTGATGTTCCTGTTTCGGGATTTCGGTGTTTCACATTTCGCAACTTTGGGACTCCTGTGATGAAGAGTCTCAAATCTTGACTCCTCCAACTCCTGGTATCCGAAACTCCGAAATGGAGTTTACGCTTTTGATCTTTCCATGCGATCATCGTTGCACTGCTGGTCTTGCCACTTTCTCTTGTTCGTCATCGTCGGGCTGAGCTTGCCATCAATGACAAACAAATACTCTGCCTTCTATCTTCCCATAAAAAATATGCCAACATCGAGGCATAAATTTTTCATACGATATTTGCTTGGGGCGCTCAATACACCATCTCGTAGGCCCGAAATCCCCAAAAAATGTCGTTTAGGACCTCAAAACGACCCCAGAATTTTGGGACCCGTAAAATTGCCAAAAAAATTGCCAAGGTGGAAAAACATTTTTTGAGCCAATGGAATAGGTGGGTGGCCACCAATATCCATCTAGATCAATCCTCTCTCCTTAGGAATAAATGGTCTCCATTTTGTTTATTTTTCGGGGGAGAGGTGGAAGCGTTTGCTAAACTTGAACCTTGGTGAGTTGCTTGCCTTGTTGGAGAAGTTGCACTACTTGACTTGTGGAAGGTTGTTGAAAACCTTATGTTTTAAGGGTTGGACCTTTCTAACCAGCCTGGCTAGATGAGATGATTGTGTGCAGAAAGAATCATTGCACTTTGCTTCAATCTTGTCGATCTACTTTTGTTTGATAGAAGGTTCTTGTATCGAGGTTGCAGTGCTTGCAGTGTCTGTCTGTGCACCTTTTGAACAGATTATGAAGAAGTTGAATTTTGTAGTATAAGATACTACCTTGCGACACTGTTTAGGTGGGAAAGTAGTTGGACCTACCTCTGGTATTCTGTAGAGATGATCCCCCAGAGTAACAATGAAACTATGGGGTTGAGACTCACAAACAACATGGCGCTTCCACATATATGGCTAGCCCAAAAGAACATCAGAGACATCCAAAAGGGAAACATCACATAATACCTCACCCATGAAGGGATGGATGTCATATGACAATCAACACTATTGGTTGACATGAAGATCTCTTCCCTGGAGAAGCCACCCAATGTTGTAAGGTTGCGGGTGTGGTGTTTTCTACAATCCTAACTATTTTACTACCTCTATTGAGATGATGCTCTTCTGGCTTACACTATCAACAAAAAAATGCAAAGGGGTCCCCTTCACCCACATCTGTGATTGAAAGAGGCACTCCCCCTCTTCAAGATCTATTGGTTCTTCTAGTTGAATTGTTGTGGTCGCAACAGTAGCAGTGTGATTTGCGTCAATGATCTGTCTTCTGCCATTATTTTCTTAATCAAATTATGAAGTTGGGTTCAATTCTTTTTCTTTGATCTCAGCTATTAATGGTTGTTTTGAGAAACATTCATCAGTGTTGTGCCAAAGGATTTTGTGGAAATCGCACCACTTTCCAGTGTCCTTCTTCGTTTTTCTGCTACCCTTCTTTTCCTGTGGCTTGGACGGGTTTTCGGGAGGCTGTTTGTTAGGGTCATATTTATCATACTTCTGTTATTGGGGATTTGTAGACCTAAACTCCCATTTGTTCTAGTGCCTAAATTTTTGCTTGATTTTGACAACATATCGATAGGAAACTCCTAGTGATGAGATGTCCAGGAAATCCATTTCGGTTTGGATGTACCTATGCAGAGCCCTGCGGTATTTTAGAACTAGATGTCACTCGGAGTCTTTGATACCCAGCTTGGTGAGAAAGCTATGGAAATTATTTGTGAACTTCGACATTGTTTGTCCCCTCTCTTTCTGTAGTGTGGTCCATCTCATGTATTGGCCGTCATAATTACCAATAGAGTAATATTGTTCCTTGACCGCATCCACAAAAAAATCCCAAGTGGGATCGACCCCATATATTCTAGACTCCTCTATGGAAATATTCTCCCAGTAATTTTCCCACCAATGTTTGACATGGGGGAGATACCTAAGGAGCGCAAAGGTGATCTTTTCCCTGTCGGAAAAGTTGTGAAGAGAGAAATACCCTTCTAGCATATTTAACCATTTTTATAGGGAATTTGCATCTATATGACCTTCAAATACGGGAATATCAAAATTAACTTGTACCTTGAAAGGTGAGGTGCCTCCAAAGTGGTCACTTTATGAAGACATGATTACTACTATCGACAGACATTGAAGGATGTGGGAAAAATTCCCCATCATTTCATCCCTCTGTCGCGTGAGAGCTTGCTTAAGAAAAAGATTGATAGATTATTTTTCTTTGTCATTTTTATTTTATTCCACCATGGATGGTTTCTTGGGTGTGTGAGAGTGATTTTCCTCGAGAGATAAAATCTAGAGACACAACTTTCTATACTTGGACCTCATCGAGGACATGCACTGAAAAACGATCAAGAGCAGCCTGCTCTGATACCACTAATACAGATTATTTTCATCACGAAATGAGAGCAGATATGTACTAAACAAATGTACAGATATAGATCAGATATCCAATAATATAACAAAGATATAACCATAAAAACAGAGATACAATAATACACAATTTCTATTGATGAGTGAAATGTACAAAACTGTAGAAATACAAAGTAAAAGACTCGCTGGAATGGTGGTAGCTTATCTCTGAGAAGATATGTGACCACTACTCGCATTTGAAAGAAGATAATTGTTACAATGAGGCTCCAAAGGAATTTTTAACATAAGGAAAATCCAAAACCCTAACCCCGAAAGATGAAAATCCAAAAGGTTTGTGGGCCCCGATGGGGGTATTTGATACGTCAACTTCTCTGGGCGTAACTTTTGCATACAATATCCATTTGGGGCACTCGATACACCATTGGAAAGGTCTAACTGAGAAGAATTATTTTTGACTGGCCTAGTCCATTTCCTACGATAGTCTCTTGGGCCCCAAATCCCCAAAACAACATTGTTTAGGGCCTCAAAACAGCCCCAGAAGTTTGGGACCCGAAAAAATGTCGAAACAACTACCAAGGTGGAAAACTTTGTTCTGAGCCAGTGGAATAGGTGGGTGGCCACCGATATCCATCTAGAACGGGATGGTGGTTAGGGCCCGCACCATATTTAATCTAGCTCTTGCACCGAGGTAGAGGACAAAGTATGACAAAGTACAAGATGGAGTAGGACGGAGTATGAAATATTGGTATGCATTCTCGAGCTAGCATATTTTTCCTTGACGTTCATTCCATAGGGTATCTAGACTTTATTTTTCATTGTAATGTGTTCCATATGGTTCCTTTAGGAAATTATAGAGTGTTTATACTCATTTTCCTGTGAATTTTTAGAGGAATTCAATGGTGCACTCTATTTCTGAGTTTGAGCAACATATAAAAAGGTCATTGTAAGAACACAAGCATTTGAGCATCAATAAAGAAATATCTCAATTGGAAGTGGACTCGGAGACGTAGCCCAAAATGAGTGAACTCCATTAACAAACTTGTGTTGTGTCTTTTTTTATTGTTGTTTCTATTTCACTCAGTTATCTTGCAAGTTATTTATCAATTAAGTTACTTTGGATAAGTAAGTGAATTCATATTATTTGCAAGAAGTCAAAGCAATCCTTTATATTTCGAATCAAGTTGGATGTTTATGTGTATTTAAGAATAAATTAACATCTAAGGATTTTCGGATCAAGTTGGTATCAGGGCAAGGTTTTTGTTGGGTTGTTATATTCTTTGATGTGAAATTCTAGTCAAGGTGGATCGATTGACAGTCAAATTCGAAGTTGAAGGTTGATGTGGTTCGACTGGGTAAATTTGCAGTTGAAGGTCGAGGTGGTTCAACTGGGTAAAGTCGAAGTCGAAGTTTGAATACATCGAAAAAAATTCGAAGAGGTCGACATGCATGTGTGTGGAAACTGATTGAATACCCAATGAAGGATGACTAGTACTCGACTCGTAATTCGACTTGGTAGTTGACTGTAACATAATCCAGAGATTCGCAAGATTGGTATCCAATGATCTATGTGGATTTGTAATCGTTTTTGGGTGCATTTTTTTATTTAGGGTTTTCCTATTGTAAATCCTATAAAGAAGGTGTGTTGGAATGGTGTAAAAATATGATGAATGGCTAATCACCAAGAATCAATAATCGTAGAGGTTGTTGGTCATGTATATGTAAGCTGAATTGGTTATAGGGTTGTTCTTATGTAAAGCAATAAGGTATGATTTCGATTTTTTCTTAGGTGTGGACCAAAGTTATACATGTAACCTTTTATTCTAAATGAATAAGAAAACAAGAGAGCAGAATGCTCAGGGAATGTTGGTTTTCCCGTTTTGGGTTTCCAAGGTAAAATATCTGTGTATTGTATGTGTTTGATTTGTCCTTTACTTTCTTGATTAAATCTTTCTTCCACTCTTCTGGTAGGTTTAGCGTGGAAGTGTTCCTCATTTCCTAACATGTGTTATTAGATCTTGGTTTAACAACCTTGGATCTAAGCTAAACCCTATCTTTACTAAGCGTCATAAGTGAGAAATATTTAAAGATTGTGTTAAAGAATGGTGAGCAGCTCGAGAATAGAGGTTGAAAAATTCAATGGCCAGAATTTTGAGCTTTGGAAGCTGAAAATTGAAGATCTCCTTGTATATAGAAAACAATGGATAGCAGTTTGTCTAAGTACCATGTTGATAGGTATGTCGATGGAATATTGGGAGAAACTCGAGAGAAGAGAAAGGAGTACAATTCAACTTTGTCTTGCAGATTCGGTACTGTTGAATGTCTTAGGTGAATATTCAGAGAAGAAACTATGGGATAAGTTGGGGAGTTTGTATCGGTCGAACTCCCTAGTAAATAAGTTGTTTCTCATAAATAAATTGTATCTTCTCAGGACGAGTGAGGGTAGTTCGATGACTGATAATTTAAATGTGTTTAATACCATTATAAGCCATTTATCTTCTGTGGATATTAAAATCACTGAGGACAAGAAATGTATTGGCCTATTATGTTTTTTTCCATACTCCTGGGATATCTTAGTCATGGCTATAGAGAGTAATACAACCAAATTAGCACTAGAGGACATGGTTGCATCTCTGTTATCAAAATAAATGAGAAGGGAGAACATGGAAGGATCGACCAAAGATGATTTAGTGGTGAGAGGTCAACTGGTTGACAAAGATAAAGGAAAATTCTCTAGTAGAAAGTCTAAGTTGAAGGGTAGATCTAAATCCCTTGTTCAGTCAACAAGAACATGTTGGAAATGCGGTAAATTTTGGAATTAAAAAAGGGACTACAAGTCGAAGGAAATGGAAGTCATTACAAGATCCGATGATAAGAAATTGACTGAGAGAAAGACAACTCCATATACATGAAGCGATGTTCACCTGGCATTGACCAGTACACAGTTGGATAAAGATGTTTGGTTAATCGACTAAGGAGCATCCTATCATATGACACCACATAGAGAATGGTTCTGCAAATATGAACAATATGAAGGAGGAGATGTGTTCTTGGGGGATGAATTGACAACAAAAATTGTCGTACGAGGAAGAGTTCGACTAATACTGCATCATGGGAGGCATATAACCCTTCCAGGTGTAATACACATTCTGGGTTTGGAAAGAAACTTGATATGTTTTAGAAATATGAGTGATGCAGGGCTGCACACTCTATTTCATAAGGATTCGTGCAATATGGTCAGAGGTGATATGGTCTTAATGAAAGGAGTTCAGATCGTAACCCTATACAAGTTACTAGGGAGTGTCAACTTGAATCGATGCAACATCATTGTTGTTTCTAAATTTGACTTGACTTTAGCTCGACTCTACTAGACTCGAGTTGAGTTGATTCAAAATGAATCGACAAGTCATCATAAATTTGACCCAACCATGCTATGGAATGAGAGGCTGGGACACATTGGAGAAAAAGGACTTAGAGATATGAATAACAAAGGTATGGTCAAAGACTTTCCTAAATGTAATTTAAAAGTAGACTTATGTGAACATAGTATATATGGAAAACAAAGTTGGGTAAGAATCCCATTTGGAGTGACAAGGGAAAATGGGATTCTAGAGTTGGTTCATAGTGATGTGTTTCCCTTTTTCAGTGCCTTCACTTGGTGGATCCATGTATTGTTTCTCCTTCATTTATGATTTTTCCATGAATACAGGGATATATTTCCTGGAAAATAAATCATATTTTTTCGAGAAATTCAAAGAGTTTAAATCTCTTGTAGAAAACCAAAAAGATAATAATATTAAGGTGGTGGGAACTGACAACGGTGGTGAATTCTGTAGAAAATAATTTGATGAGTTATGCAAGAAGTGTGGCATAGAATGAAAAAATACCACACCATATAGCCCACAGCAAAATGGAGTTCTTGAGAGAATGATAAGAACATTAATGGACAAGGCAAGGAGCATGCTCAGTGGTGTTGGGATCATACAAGAATTTTGGGCAAAGGCAGTCGACAATGCAAAATATCTATTGATATGTCTCCTTCGTCAGTGCTAGTCGAAAAGACTCCACATGAGGTATGGTCAGGTAAGAATCCTTCAGTTTCACATCTCAACCTATTTGGTTGTGATGCATTTGTGCATGTTCCTAAGGAAATGAGGAGTAATCTGGACAAGATGGTAGTCAAGTGTATTTTCATTGGATACAAAGGAAAAGTGAAACGATATAAGCTCTAGAATCTTGCATCAAGGAAAAGAGTGCACATTCGAGATGTGGTATTCAAAGAAGTCGGAAGTAAGTCTGAGCCTGAAAAAATTATTCAGACCAAGAATAATCCAGAGAAGGTGCAGTTTGAATTGAGGAACGAAGAAGATGATTCAGATGAATCAACTGAATCGAAAAGACTCCACATGAGGTATGGTCAGGTAAGAATCCTTCAGTTTCACATCTCAACCTATTTGGTTGTGATGCATTTGTGCATGTTCCTAAGGAAATGAGGAGCAATCTGGACAAGATGGTAGTCAAGTGTATTTTCATTGGATACAAAGGAAAAGTGAAACGATATAAGCTCTAGAATCTTGCATTAAGGAAAAGAGTGCACATTCGAGATGTGGTCTTCAAAGAAGTCGAAAGTAAGGCTGAGCCTGAAAAAATTATTCAGACCAAGAATAATCCAGAGAAGGTGTAGTTTGAATTGAGAAATGAAGAAGATGATTCAGATGAATCAACTGAATCATATGAAGAGGAGGAACAACTAACCCTGGTTTTAAGGAGGTCGGAATGAATAATAAAAAAAATTGAAAGGTATATTCCATCCAAATTATGTTCCGCATTTATGTTAACTACCACCGACAATGAGCCCAAGTCGGTCAGGGAGGCAGTCGACTCAGTAGAGGGAAAAATCTAGAAGGATGCCATGGTTGAAGAGATGGAATACTTGCACAAGAATGAGACATGGGACTTAGTCAAATTACCTACTAGAAGAAAGCATGTCAGGATAAAATGGGTATTCAAAAAGAATATGAACGTAGCAAGTCAAGTTGAGAAATTCAAAGCTCAATTAGTAGCGAAAAGATATTCCCAAGTCGAAGGAGTCGACTTTGGTGAAATTTTTTCCCCTGTTGCAAAATTAAATTACATTAGAATACTAATGTCTCTGGTCAAAAAATTTGATCTAGAAATAGAATAGATGTATGTGAAGACAATGTTCCTACTCGGGGACCTAGAAGAGGAAATCTACATGAAACAACCTGAAGGATTTACAGTAAAGGGAAAGAAATATTTGGTGTGCAAACTGAAAAGATCCCTTATGGTATAAAGAAGTCACCAAGGATGTGGCAACAAAATTTTGACACATACATCCTTAGTTTGGGGTTTGTGAGAAGCAAATTTGATCACTACATATATTCTAAAGAAGAAGGTGGGCATTTAATATATGTAGCATTGTATGTCGACGACATGTTGTTGATTGGAAACAACATAAACCCAATAAAGGAGTTAAAGAAGCAACTATCCTCCAAGTTTGACATGAAGGATCTTGGTGCAACAAATTTCATTCTGGGAATGGAGATTAAGAAATATCAATCATATAGAAAGATTTGGTTGAACCAGACGAAGTATATTGAAACAATCTTGAAACGTTTAAACATGCATAATTTCAAACCTGTTAAGGTGTCAATTCCCATGGGAGAAAGGATAATTATTGAATGGTGTCCAAGGACACAGGAGGAAATAGAGGACATGGCATGTGTTCTTTATGCAATTGTTGTTGGCAGTTTAATGTATGTGATGATTTTCACTCGATAAGACATTCCCCATGTAGTGAGAGTGTTGAGCAGATACATGTTGACACTTAGGAAGGATCACTGGACAATTGTCAAAAGAGTATTTGGGTATTTGTGTGGCACAAAATATTATGCTATATGCTACCAAGGAAAACCTGGAGGTGACAGTGAATTAAATGTACATGGATTTGTGGACATCAACTAGGATGGATATTTGGATTGACAGAGGTTGACCAATGGATATGTGTTCAAAATGTTCGATGGAGCAATCAGTTGGATGAGTAAGTGACATGAGATCATAGCCCTATCAACAATAGAAGTTGAATACATGGAAACCACTCCTGGAATCAAAGAAGCAATATGGTTGCAAAGGTTGTCTTCAGGAATCAGGTTTGATCAAAGAGTTATGAATATAAGTTGCAACAGACAAAGAACAATATTTATGGAAAAGAACCCAGCTTATCATTCTAATACTAATCACATTGATGTACAATACCATTTCGTGAGAGACATGGTAGAAAACAATAAGGTGTTGTTGGAGAAAGTAGACACATTGGAAAAGATAGCAGACACTTTGACCACGAGTATGAGTGTTATGAATTTCCCTTGGTGCAGAGAGGAAATGGCCATTTCTGCCATAGGTCAGTGAATAAGAGTTCAGGTGTCTCCCGATTTCAGCAAAGAAAACAAAAAGTGGTAGAATGTTGGGTTCTTATATTCTTTACAGTGAAATTATAGTCAAGATGGATCGAATGATAGTCGAAGTCGAAGGTCGAGGTGGTTCGACAGCATAAAGTCGAAGTCGAAGGTCAAGGTGGTTCGCCTAGGCAAAGACGAAGTCGAAGACATTGACATCAAGTCAAAGAGGTCAACCAACAAGAGGTCGACAAGTGAGCGCATGGAAACCAACTGAAGACCGAATGAATATGGAATGGTAGTCGACTTGTAATCCAACTTGATATTTGACTCTAACAGAATCCTAAGATTTGTGGGATTTTTTGCCAATGATCTACATGGATCTCTAACCGTTTTTGGGTGCCTTTTGTCTTTAGGGTTTTTCCTACTATAAAGCCTATAAAGAAGATGTGTTGTAATTCTATAAAAATATTATGAATGACTAATCACCAAGAATCGATAATCATAGATCTTGTTGGTCATGTAGATGTAAGACGAATTGGCTACAGGGTTGTTCTTGTGTAAATAAAGAAGGTATGATATCGATTGTTTCTCAGGTGTGGACAAAATTTAGACATGTAACCTTTTATTATGAATGAATAAGACAACAAGAGAGAAGAATTCTCAAGGAATGTTGGTTTTCCCAGTTTGGGTTTCTAGTGTAAAATCTTTGTGTATTGTGTGTTTGATTTTTCATTTACTTTCTTGATTAAGTATTTCTTCCTCTCTTCTACTAGATTAAGTTTGAAAGTGTTCCTCATTTCCTAATAATTTTGACAAGTGTTTTCAAGTGAATGCTTACAAGATCCAAATTCAAGATTGGTAAAAGTATGCTTGAAAGTTATAAGCTAGATATTCAAAGGAGATTTTTTAAGTGAAAGATGGCTTCCACATGAAAGGAAAGAGAATATCCTCCCATGAGACCCGAGGAATATTTTGTTACACACTGAAAAATGAGGAAGATAATAGATTATTTGTATCGAAGAGTTCAAAAGATTGGTGATGGAGAATCTTTGGTAAAAGGAGAAGGAAAAGGTGAATGTGTTGGACTCATCAACCAATGGTGCAAGTAAAAATTATTTTCATAGGAATAATCCCTCTAAGAAATATTCTTTCTCTCATGATCATGATTTTCCTTTACTAAATTTATATGTAAAGTTTGGCTTTCCCATTTATGATTGAGAATTGAATGAAAATAAGTTGGACAATTGGATCAAACAAATTGAAGTATATTGCAGGGTACAAAAGATCATGGATGTCACTTCAAAGATACATTTGGATACTCTTATTTTGGGCAGCACAACCTTGATATGGTGGGAGAGTAAGACACAAGTTGATCTCGTTCAATAGGGTAAAGAAATTTCTTCTTGGGATGAATTTACTATTGCAATAAGAAAACAAATTTATCCATTGGCTTATGTGCAAACTGCAATAATAGATTGGTAACATCTAAGACAAGTGTTATCACTGAAATTTCGAACGCACAGGGCGAAAAGAACTCCGCATCGTCAGCACAGAAAAACAGTCGTTCATGGCACAAGGATTAATTCCACAGCACAACAAAAGGGTCAAAACTATGCAAAATGGCCAAAAAATTACAAAGCGCTATGCACCCACGGGGCGCGCGCGCGTGCACGCAACATCTTCGTACTTGGAGCGCATATGCGCGGCTGTGGGGTGAAAAACCCGCGTGCCTGCCAAACGGTGCATTTATGAAACTGGTCGGCCTCCCAACCACTAATGGATCGGCTCCCAAGTCGATTTGACATCAAATCCGAGC
>ML781656.1:606023-616198 GCA_009831015.1 Picea engelmannii | reverse complement strand
TTTGTTCCTATGCTCATAGTTTCATTTAGTTTTTGTTTAATTCTTGTTAATAGCTTTGTTGTTTTCTTTCTAACCTTTTACCACACAGTTGTCATGCCTAGCAGAGCCCAAATAGGCATGTAAGCACTCACTTTTTGCTCACACAGCGACGAGAAGAGTGCAAACAACAAGGAAAAGGGGAAAATGTTCAGGTATACATACAGGAATTTAATACGAAAGCATTATATTTAGGAATTCCATTATATACTCGTGAAACTATTATAAATTATATTGGTGGTATGAATTCCTATCTTCGAGACACCATATTGATGTTTAAACCTACTAATATTGACGAAGTGTCAGTACATGATACTCATCTTGAAACTATCAAGGGAATGTATATGTCTGAAGATAAGAAGCCACACAAGTTCAAGAAAAAATAGAAAGGAAAATGGAAGAGTAAGAAATCAGATACAGTAAAGAAAATCGAAGAGAAACCTACATGTCCTCATTGCAAAAGGAAAGAACATGAAGAGGCACAGTGTTGGAAGTTGCATCCAGAGTTGTGACTAAAGAAGTTCTAGGATAAGGGAAAATAAAGGAATGTTGTAATATCTCAACAAGATCTGGGATCAGATTCATGAGATGAATCTAAAATCACAGCAATGGGAAGCAAAGGTATATCTACTACTAATTCTAGTTCTTCAATTCAATCTGCTAAATTGGAAAGTTTTCCTAATCAAAAGAAACGATGTCATATTTTCCATGTCAAGGTTATAGTGAAGCATACAAAGCTAAATAATTTTTTTGACATTGGATCTCAAGTTAAGTTAGTATCTAAAGAAATTGTTACTAAGTTGGGTTTAAAGACCACAGCTCATGTGAAACCATATCCATTAGGTTGGGTGTGTGAGGATGCTAAGTTGCAAGTGACGAAACAATGTAAAATCATATTTGCAATTACATCTAAGTTCTTTAATGAGGTTGAGTTAGATGCCGTGCCACTAGACATTTGCGGCATTGTCTTGGGTAGTCCATATGTATTTGATAGGAAATCCATATTCTATCATGAAGAGAAAAAATATCACCATTTCAAGGATGGGATTAAATATATCACCAAAACTTACCAAATTAAAACTTATATTTCTTTAGTGGGAACAAGGAAAATCAAGAGACTCATAAATGCTAGTAAATATTTTGTTCTCATGATGGTGAAGCAAAAAGAGGAAGATATATAAAATTATTTTTTAGGTTGTGATCCAGGTCATAAACAAGACATGGTAAATATCATTTCTAACTATGACAAGTTATTTCAAGAACCCGCAGGGTTTCCTCCTAACTGGGAGGTTTAACATGGGATTTATTTGCAGCAGGATGCTCCTCTTCCTAACATTGGTGTGAAATGGGTCTTTCAATGGGGAGGAAATCAACATAAATCCTTCAAGACATTGAAAAAGAAGATAAGCACCGCACTAGTTTTGGCTCTGCCAGATTTGCAACATACATTTGAGATTCAAATCGATGCGAGTGGATTTTCCATGGGAGAAGTCTTCATGCAACAAGGTAAACCTATTTGTTATCATTATGAGACTTTTACTCAAGCAGTAATTAACTATCCAACATATGATAAGGAATTGTATACTTTGGTACAAATTTTGAAAAAATGGAAGCATTACTTAATGGCGAAGGAGACAATAATCCATACAGATCATCAGCTATTAAAGTATTTGCAATCATAGAAAAAGATACAATAGTCACAACACTTCGGGTGGATGGGTTTCTTACAAAAATTTCATTTGGTTATTAAATATAAGAAGGGTATTCATAATAAGGTTGTAGATATGTTATCAAGGCCATTAGTCGATGCATCTACAATATTGAAGCGTAATTATTTAGCTCATGAAAGTTATGTTGAACAATATGCTAGAGATGATGATTTTAAAGATGTATATAAAGCTCTAACTCATGGAAATCAATAGGAAGAATTGGATTATCATTTGCATGATAATTTATTATATCATCTTGGAAATCTTTGTATACCCAGGGATGAAAGAGAAAGTGTAATCAAAGAATATCATACATCTCTCATTTCTGGTCATTTCGAGGTAGGTAAGATAGTGGCACGGTTGTAAATATATTATTTTTCTCCTCGAATGAATGAGATAGTTTCCAAGAATGTAAAAGGGTGTGTTATGTGTGCCACAAGTACACCTAAGAATAGAAATTTGGGGTTATATACGCCACTTCCAGTACCTTCTCAACCATGGGAAAGTGTATCTATGGATTTTGTAGGGGGTCTGGCGATGTCCAGAATACATCATGATTATTCATATTTCATCGTGGATAGGTTTAGTAAGATGTATATATTAATTCATTGCTAGAAACAAGTCACAACTGAACAAACAACACAGTTTTTCTTTGCAAATGTTTGGGTTCATTTTGGGTTGCGTACATCTATTATATCTAATCGAGACTCTTGATTCTTGGGAAAATTTTGGTCTAATTTATGGGAGTTGATGGACACTGAGTTAAATAACAGTACAACTTTTCATCCATGGAAAAATGGATAGACATATGCGGTGAATAGGACAATGATACATTTGTTACAAGGATACTGCAGTAAACATCCTAAGTTATGGGATGAACAGTTGCTCTATGTACAACATGCCTATAATCATGCCATGCATTCTTATACTAATGGAACGCCTTTGAAATATGTTTGGGATACTTTCCTAAATCACCTATGGAGTTTTCTTTTGGAGAAGCAAGCAAAGAAGATGAACAAAATGATACAGATAAAGCTAAAAGCTTCATACAGAGGTTCCAGCAGGTACATCATGAAGTACAGGAAAAATTAGAGAAAATCCAATCCAAGTATAAGGCGAGGCATGATAAACATTGGGTTGATCATTAGTTTCAAGTCAGTGATCATGTCTGGTCACATATAAGAAAGGACAAAATAAAGGTTGAAGGTAAAAATCTCAAACCAATCTAGTATGGTCCATTCAATATTTTGGAAAAGATTGGTACAAATACCTTTCGTTTAGATATGCCATCTTATACTCAAATGTATTCAGTGGTGAATGTTGAGAATTTGAATATTTATGAGCCTCCTATGATTATGGATGAAGATGAATGTGTTCAGGTTTTGACAGTTAATGATTTTACTCTAGAGTATTTAGATGAGTTACAGGAAGATGTTATCCTTGACAGAAGAATCAGGACTTCACAAAAGGGTGATTTGGAATGTCTTTGAATTGGTCTTAAAGGTGTAAAACCAAGCAATGCAAAGAGTATCAAGATCGAAAACGTGAGGGAGATTTACCCTCACTTAGTTGTATAGTAATCAATAATTTTGGTGGTCCAAAAGGCTTCAAATGAGGAGGAATGATCCTAGTGGATCTGAAAATGCTCAAAATGTGATCATCTCAAATGATCTCGAAAATGACTTCATTGCGTAGATCTAGGAGATATATTTCCAATGGCATTAGAATCGTCTCAAACGAAGTTCGTATGAAAAAGTTATGACTCTTCAAAATTTTGGTAAAATAGGGTCAAAAGGGGGTGCCACGTGGCACCACTATAAGGGTGACATGTGGCATGTCCATATAGGTCATGCAACACATGGTAGGTGACATGGAAACCATATAGGAACAAGTGGACCAATCTAGAAAGGACACATGGCATCTTACTATACCATGGCTGCACAAGTGGACCAATGAGAAATTGTCACGTGGTAGTCTTCCATTGGCCAATCATGGTTAATGTTTTTAAAATTATGGTTGTGAGCCCAGAGGATCAAGTCTAGGTCTTTCACATGCAAGACCAATGAACTCATCAATACACCACACATATGGTTCTTAACCATATATGGCCCGGAATTTATTTTATTTTGTTTAAAGGTCTAATCGATGAGAAAAGGGTTGAGGGATAAGCCCCCGACCCATGGTATATATAACATGAAATGTAATCATATCCTATCATCGTGGGGGGATTATAAATATATTCCACCGACAACAAAAAAACACCATGCCAAATATAACATATGGTTACAATAAAGCACTAAAGGAGGAGAGGTTTGTGTGTTTGAACCCACAACCTCCTCCCACACATACAAGTGTTCTAACCATTGCACCAAAGGCGCCTTTTGTTACAGGAACTCCAACAATATTACATTTAAGTTTTCCTAAGACTCTGTATGGTGGTTAGGGCCCATGCCCTATTTAAGTCAGTGCTCGGACCAAGGTAGAGGAAAGAGTACGCCAAAGTAAAAAATATTAGTATGCATGTCAGAGCTAGCATATTTTGGCTCGAATTTTGTGCCATAGGGTATATAGACTTTGAATTTTCATTGTAATGTGTGCCATAGGGTTCCTTGAGGAAATTATAGAGTGTTTATACTCATGTTTCTCATAATTTCAAGAGGAATTCAAAGGTGCACTTTGTTTCTGAGTTGAGCAGCAGATAAAAGGGTCAGTTTAAGGACACAAGAATTTGAGCATTGATAAAGCAGTCTCTCAATTGGAAGAGGACCCGGAGACGTATCCCAAAATGGATGAACTCTGTTAACAAACTTGTGTTATGTGTTTAACTATTTTTGTTTCTATTTCACTCAGTTATCTTGCAATTTATTTATCATTTAAGTGATTTTGGATAAGTAAGTGAATTCATATTATTTTCAAATAGTCAAACCGATCATTTATATTCCGAATCAATTTGGACATTTATGTGTATTTAAGAATAAAACAACATCTAAGTATTTTTGGATCACTAGCTCTATTAAAAGTTTCTATCTACTCCAAATCCCAACCATTGTTGGCCCCTACATTAATGATTGGGTTATATTACATTGATTGAGTGCTAACTGCCTAGTTGGCCTATTCCACATTACATTAAAACACCACCTTACATATCTTATCATTAATGTTAATGGGCTCTTAGTCCTTTACAGTTCACTATGTGGGATCTAACTATTACTAGTCAACCATAGTGAATCGAAATCACCTATAATCAACAATAATCTACCAAATTCAACCATTGTCAACCATAGTTAATGATAAAGTCTATTATATCTACTTCTATCTAGACAAACACATTAACCTATAGCCCGTAAATCCAACCATATAGACCTTAAAGGCTAGAATTCAACCAAAACCAACCATAGTTGATGATAAAGTCTATTTTATATATATATATATATATATATATATATATATATATATATATGGTCAACCATATCAACCTTATAGCTCTTAAATCCAATCATATAGACCATAAAGGATACACTTCAACCACAATCAACCAAATTCACCTAAACACAATAACAATTAACAACAATCAAGCATAGTCAACAATAACATATACCATATATATGGCTAACTGGTCAACCATATCAAACATATAACATGTAAAGTCAACCATATGAACTAGGGAAAATTTTAGGGGCTAAATTTCACACATGGGATAATTTTCCATACTTTTTCCCAAAAATGATTCGCCAATTTCCATTTTTTTTGTAAAAATTATTCATCCAAATTCTATAGGATAAAATTATTTTACCTTAAAAATCACCAAAATGTTATAGAAAAATTGAATATTTTTACAAAAAAATCACCAAACATCTTATAGTTTGCATATTGAGTACTAGTAAGATTCGCCAAGGTTTCTACATTTTTAGATAAATTTCCATCCTTAAAATTATCCCTAATATAGACCATTGTGAGCATATATGAACTCTATAACAAAATCCAACACTTTAAATATAGGGAAACATTATCAAGCATTGTAATGTGACATAACCAACTTCCCAAATTTTATTTGTTGGAATCCTATGTATTCTTGTAAAACATCACATTGTGATGTAAAGCTCTTAAATTATCATTTTTGAAATGTCATAATGTGACATATCTCTCTTATATTCCTTCTTAAATACTATAATGAAATGTAACCCTCTTAATCCAGATTATTTTAGGAATGATACGAAGGCAAAGAATTAACAAAGACATAAAAAATAAGTACACATAGATATGGAAATGAACATAGTAATACAGTAAAGCTCGGATGCTATTAATAATTGTCTTAAATACAAAAGACTGTAAAACGTAAAAGCACACAAGCTAGTTATAATGGTGGTAGCTTATCGTTGAGAAGAGATGTGTCAGCTACACTCATCCACAAGAAGCTAGTTACAGTGAGGCTCCAAAATCATTTTTAACATAAAGCATAAATGAGAAAACCCTAAACATTCAAAAATCTAACCCTAGGAGATGAAGCGCCAAAATTCATGTGAGCTCTGATGGGGTAAGTTGGTACATCAACTTCCTGTGGTCGTAACTTTTGCATATGATCTCCATTTTAGGCACACGATATCCCGTTGGAAAGGTCTATCCAAGGACTCCACATGTTTCCATGACACTTTGAGTTTGTCCATAGTTTGAATGTGGAGGGCCCAAAAAACGTTGTTTAGGGCCTCAAAACCGCCCCGGAAGTTTAGGACCGGAAAAGGATAGAAAAAAAATTGTCAAAATGGAAATTGGGCTTTGAGCTAGTGGAATGGATGGGTGGCCACCGATATCCACCTAGATCATTCCTCACCCCTTATGAATCAATGGTCTCCATTGTGTCAAGTTCCGGCATCAGATGAGGAACTTTTGGTGAACCTCACTACTACATATTGAAACATTTGCGACGACTGCTCGCGACGAAAGTACCCTTTCGTCACAAAATTCAAGAGAAAAAGTTGAATTTTTCAATTTTATTATAAATCCATCCCATATTCTTCGCTCTCTCGATAGAAGAAAACTTTCATCTCTCTTGCGACAATCATGAATATAGTGGGCGCTCGTCGCTCTTGCGGCGAACTTGTGCATTCATTGCAAGAGTGATGATAACTATTGACTATTACACTATTTGATAAAGTCCATATTGACCATTATACTCTTTGACAAAGTCAAAATTGATTTGGTCAACTTTCATCTCAAGCGTGACGATATGACTATTATACTCTTTGACAATGTCAACATTGATTTGGTCAATGTTCATCACTATTGCGACAAAAAAATATCTATAACTATTTTATGAATTAGAGATGTTGCGACAATATTGCTATAACAACGATGGTTCAGAAAGGGTATTTTTGTGCGGAAGAATGTCGCAGAATATTAGAGTTGGGAAAAAAATTAAAGTGGGTGAAAAGGGTGATGGTAGATGTTATTGCCCTTGCAAAAAATATTGCCTCATATGTCCCATAAGAATTTTAATAGCAACAACTACAAAACATTGTAGGAAATATGGGCACATTGATGGCAGATCGAATGAATATCATCCCATGGTAATTAGATATATATTCATTATATGTTTTTATATTGTCAAATTTATATAAACTTATATATATGTATATATATTGTTTGAATGTTTGTTATAGTACACACTAGTTTAGCATGATTTTTTGTAAATATAAAGTTAGAGTTGCCCTCTAACTTTCTACAGAATATTGCACCAAGTAGTAGTAGAAATGATGTTGTACAAGCTGAGGAACATGAGAAAGAAAATGAGGATCTCATGGAAGAAGTTGATGGGACAAATCAAGTTAATGATCCCATGGAAGAAGATGATGGGACAAATCAAATGATCCAAGATGAGGATGGGGACAGTGATGTTATTTATGATGAACCTCTATTAGAAAAGGCAAATAAATGACTTTATGAAGGATCAAGAGCAAATCTTCTCTCCACTACCGTGTTTCTAGTGAACTAAAAGGTTATGAATAATTTGTCGAACACTTGTATGACACAGATCCTAAGGTATGTAGTATGTTTCATCTCATATTATACATAAATGTTGACTTTTTTCTATTTTTTTTTAGTGTTAATTAATGTGTAAAATAAGAATGCAATTTTTATGATTAATATTCTTTACATTAACTAGTTATTTGTTATGTTGTAGATTGTTAGGTGAATTTTTGTTACCATCGTCAAATATTTTACCTCGCACATATCGAGGTTTGCATGCCATTATGAAATACATTGGAATGGATTATCAAACTATATATGCATGTCCTAATGATCATATTATATATTATGGACAACATGCTTCGAAAACAGAATTCCTGCAATGTCTTATCAGTAGATATTGAACCGATCAAGTAAAAAAAAGGGTGTCTCGAAAGGTTCTTTGTCATATTCCCATAATTCCACGTTTGCAGTGATTGTTCAGGTGTGAAATCATATCACAATTTATGGATTACCATGCACGTAACAGAAGTGGAGATTGTGTTCTTCGAATTACTACCGATGGTTATGCATTTAGGAAAATTCAGGAAAAATGGGCATATTTAAAAGATGAACCTCGTAATGTTAGGCTTTCATTGGAATGGTGTTAATCCATTCGGAGAGCTTAGGTCTATTTACTTAGTGTGGCCTATTTTTTTAATCAACAATAACATTCCTCCTTGGATGTCAATAAAGAGGGAGCACATAATGTTCACAATGATTGTTCCAGGTATTTGTTTACATTAATTTTTTGAATCTAACTTTTTCATTTGTTTCATTTTTTGCATAATATCTTTTGTTTATTGATGCAGGAGCATCGCCAAGTCAAGCGAGCGTGGGGCAAGTGCAACACATTTTGAGCACATTATAAATTGTTTAAAACTTTTGAAGATTGGATGTGCCAAACTTAAATGTGATAGTTAAGGAGAGGCGTACTTATATATTGTAAAGGACCTTGAGTGATCCACTCTCGTCCATAGTAGGTAGAAAGCATTTATGTTAGTAGGTAGCTTTGAATTCTTTGATTAGATAGTTTTAGGAGTG
Organism: Picea engelmannii; assembly: GCA_009831015.1. Classification (NCBI taxonomy): domain Eukaryota; kingdom Viridiplantae; phylum Streptophyta; class Pinopsida; order Pinales; family Pinaceae; genus Picea; species Picea engelmannii. The sequence continues at coordinate 607,406 of ML781656.1, read as the reverse complement.
GAGGGAAAACAGATATAGACACCCTCATTGTGTAATTGTAACATAGAAGGATTAGCATCAGAAGAGAGAATAGAAGAGAAGAAGAGAGTTGTGTAGCAAACCCCATGTACAGAAGTTATGAACTAATACAAAGAAATTGTCATTCAAACTCATGGTGTTCATATCTTCTCTGTGTATGAATCTTTAAATGTTATGCTCATGAATGTTTTACTCTTTCTGTCATGTAATTGCTTTTATGCTATGTATGAATGATTTATTGTTGAATGTTTGAAATCTGAGAGGAAAAGGAATGAAATGAGTTTCAATTGTTTCTCTATATGAGCAAGGGTTTCTGCAAGGAGTGCAGTGGAATTGTCCGCAAGGAGTGCGTTGACAAAAGGTTCAGAGGTTCGTCTCTGAAAGCTCAGGAGAGATAGCGTTTGTTCTTATATTCACATAGAAGTGCAATCAGGCACAGGAGCCATGCAAGGAGTGGGTAGGCCGAGGAAAATCTCAAGGTTTCGAACCTGAGCAAAGTATTGAGAGACCATTGTTGTAGAGTGTGCGCAAGGTCGAAGAGCATTCAACACTTCAAGTGTTTTGAAGGTTGTCGCAAGAAGTGCGTGCAAGGGTCTTCTTTAAGGCTCGAAGTTGTAAGAAATCTCAGGAAGGATAAAGCCTTTGAACGATTGAAGGCAGTACAAGGAGTTGGTGCATATCGAGTGATTAGAAGGCATCGGAGTTTTGTGTCACGAGTGGATAAGTCTGGGAAGGAATCCTTGATTTACTTCACAGGAATCGTCGAAGGGAAGAGATGAACGGATGAAATCCTGCGTAGAGGATTAGCGAAATCCTGTCAACCGTCCGATCTGATAGAGAATCAAGGAAGTTACGATTGTTACCGGAGTTCAAGCTCAGGTGATTGTGAGTCATTGGATCCTCACCTAGTTACCCGTTAGCCGTAGGGTTAACAGGAGTTGCATAGGGTTTAAATCCTCTCAAGCCGAGCGAAAGTCCCGAAAGGTGTCAGGATATCGAGGTGTCGGAGTTCGAGATATAAGAAATCCCATGGACAAGAGATCGGGTAAATACATAGTGAAAACCCTGATACAAATCAGAACCATCCATCTATTGGGACACGTGGCAGGAATCGAGAACCATCGACATATCGGAGGTTTAGAGACCAAGAGTCTGAGACCCTTTGAGTCCCGAATCAGCGAAAGAATCACAACCGTTGATCTAAGGAAGGACGCGTGTCGCGTTGTTTAAGGATAAATCCGTCAGTGCGGACACAAACCGATCTCCCTAGATCCACCTGGATCTAGAACAAAACATGACAGAATAGGACGCTTTCCTTAAGTTTTAAATATTGAATTTACTAAGAGGCAAGAATAAGTAACATAC
>ML781656.1:580755-599317 GCA_009831015.1 Picea engelmannii | reverse complement strand
GTTCCCCACACACTTTGAATCCAAGAATTCTGAGACCATAGATCTGATAGCTGCTCACAATCTATCTTGACAAAGAAAACCACAAGCTCAAGCTCACAAAAGCTCACCAAAAGCTATGAACCCCTTCTCCATGAGAGCTCCTCTCCTTTTATAAGTTGAAGAGGATAAGGTGAGGAGGTTAGGATGATCCCACTAAATCATGAAAACGAGTAAGATCCAAACCGTTCGGATGCCACCTCACCCAAGAAGCTTCTCCTTCTAGAAAATTCGAGAAACCGTACGTTTTTCCCACGTGCTGGAATGTCCGCACCCTAGCTATATAGCAACCTGCAGAAAGTTCGCACCCTGGCTATATAGCAACCTGCGGGAATTTGTCATTTCCGCACCCTGCCTATATAGCAACATGCGTACATTTCTCTTTATAAGGTTTTTACATAGGAAAATGCAACTTCTTTTCTCAGGAAAAGTTCTTCTTCCTTCTCTCCTCAGGAACTCAAGCCACTGTGACCCCTCTAAAGGAAATAGATAGGTTTACATCATTAACGATCATAGGGATGACGAAAATAATGTGTAACACGCGTGATCATCCAAATCAGAGATTCAGCCATCGGGACTCACATAGGTGAGTGGTTTGATTTTGTATTTGGCGAAGACCAAGGTTTGATCTGAACCGTCCATCCATTTGGGATGCATGTCGGAAATCCAAGAAGTCGTGGTTCGGCGTTTTGTGAATCCTGAAGATAGGAAACACTTGCATTTTGGAATTGCGAAGTCCGAAATCCCGATGAGGAGGAAAGCTCCATTATAGGGCCCAGCTGACGTCATCTAGTCATAACGGGAGATCGAGAATCGGAATTTCGAGAGTCCCGTGGGAAAGAACCCAAAGGAATTTGTTTTCTCGAATCTGAGAAGTGATGAGGACCGTCCATCTTTGAGGATGCGTGGCAACAATCTTGACTTTCGGGGAAAGTCCCAAAAAAGGAAGTCATATCGGGATTCAGAGAATCGGGGATCCGGAGGACAAGAGGTCACATACATTTTGGTATCCAAAACCCCGAAATCCCTAAAGGAGATAGGACTGTGGTCATATAAAGGGAGGTTGTATGGACCCAAAAGTCTAGCCCAGGGGACTAGCGGAAGTTGAAGTACTTCGGGATATCGGAGATCGGGAAAGCGGGGAACAAAAGGGTTGCAACATCGGGGATTGTGAAACCCCGAATCCTGAATTTTTATTTTCCTGTCGTGAAGAGAACAACGTTTGGGCCTAGAGGCTGCGAGGAGCAGAAAAGACCTGTGGGTCAATTTTAATAAATATTCCAGTGGAGAATCAAAGGAGCCACTCCGGCTTGGGGTAAAGTTAAAACGATCCTTAAGACCGGGAGGTCAGCGTAGAGGCCTTTGCCGAGGTAGAGGGTGCATCTGCATCAGGGTGGTATCAAAGCACAGAAAGCTTCTTTGCTTTCTGTAGTAGAGAAAAAGAGAATTCACCATGCCGCCAAGAAGAAGGGATAGGCAAACACCCGATCCACCAGAGGATAGGGAAATGCCAAGAAGAAGAGGTAGGCAGATGATTGATCCAGCCATGGAGAGAGAGATGCGTGATCTACGAGCCAGACTCGAAGACATGGATACAACCCAAAGACGCACAGTCAGTGCTGGGGATCTAAGTGATTCCGAAAGTGAATTTGAGGTTGAACATGTAGAATAAGTTGCAGCCGAAGATGCAGCAAACAAACATTTGATCAAAGCTATTTCAAGAATGGGTTCAAGAGAAAAAATGGACATCCCAGTTTATGAAGGAAACCTGGATGTTGAAGAGATTCTAGACTAGATTAGAGCTCTAGATACTTATTTCAACTATGAAGATGTCGAGGAAGACAAAAAGGTTAAACATGTTGTCACAAGGTTGAAGGGACATGCAGCATTGTGGTGGGATGAACTACAAGCTGACAGACGCTGCAGAGGCAAGCAGAAAATCAAGAGTTGGGATAGGATGATTGCAAAGATGAAGGCAAAATTCATTCCCAGAGATTACCAGATTACTCTATTTCGAAGAATGCAAAATTTGAGACAGAAGCTAATGACAGTAAAGGAATACACTGAATAATTCTATAGGCTAAACATCAACGTAGGTAATTGGGAAAGCGATGATGAAAAGGTTTCCAGGTACTTGAATGGCCTGAGATATGACATTCAGGATGAGATAAGTATGTCGACCATCCTAATGGTGGAGGATGCTTATCAGATGGCTCTAAAAGCTAAAGAGAAGATGAGCCGAAAGTAGGGTCAAAAAGGCTGAGGTAGAAGTCAGCCCAAAGGCAAATCAGTTTCCCAGGGTAAATATCAGAAGCCCAAGGAGGACTGGAAGAAACCTCAGACTCGAACTGAGAGAGGTGGAAGCTCACAGTGAGGGAAATATGCTGAACAGAGAGGACAACATACTGAGCAGAGAGCAGATTATGCTGATAATAATACTTTTCCTCGTACTAGAGGAAGGGGAAGAGGAAGAGGTGGAGTGATAAAATGCTTCACGTGTGGAAAGAGTGGACATAAATCTTATGAATGTCCAGATAAAAAGAAAGAGGGTGGAGAGACTCACATCGCCAAAGCACAAAGGTGATATGTTGAGACAGAAGATGCTAAAGGCGAAAGATCGTTGATGATGCGAAAAGTTCTTTTGACACCAGAGAAGGAGGTAGAGAATTCAACCCAAAGAAACAGACTTTTTCGGACTACTTGAAAAACCAAGGGCAGGGTATGCAAGGTCATTGTGGACAGTGGTAGCACAGATAATCTTGTTTCGATAGAGATGGTAGAAAAGATGGAGCTAGAGACAAGTGAACATCTGAGTCCATATAGAGTTTCATGGCTACAAAAGGGGCATCAGGTAAATGTCACTAAACAATGTTTAGTTGAATTTAAGACAGGAGGATATAATGATAAAATACTCTGTGATGTTATTCCTATGGATGTTTGTCATCTATTGCTGGGTAGACCATGGCAATATGACAAGAATGTGATTCATGATGGGAGGATGAACACATATACCCTAGAAAAGAATGGGAGAACTCATATGTTGCTTCCAATCAAAGATAAGGAAGTGAAACCTGAAATAAGTAACATTGTACTTCTCATGAGTGGGAAGGAACTCCTTACTGATGTCAATAAGAAGGAGGAACCGCAGTTCATTGTGGTCAGAAAACCAAGAATTGTTTTGACTAGCACAAGAGTGGACGATTTACCAGAAGAAGTTCAGGAACTGCTGGAAGAGTTCGATGATATAGTAGTGGATGAATTACCTCGTTTGTTGCCACTGATCAGAAGTGTGAGCCATCATATTGATCTCATACCTGGAGCTAGTTTTCCAAATAAAGCCGTGTACAGATTGATGTCACAAGAGAATGAAGAGGTCAAAAGACAAGTCCAGGAGTTGTTGGACAAGGGATTGGTTAGAGAAAGATTGAGCCCATGTGTTGTTCCGACAGTACTCATTCCAAAGAAAGACGGAGGCTGGAGGATGTGTATTGACTCAAGGGTGATCAACAAGATAACCATCAAATACAGATTTCCATTGCCAAGGATGGATGATCTGATGGATTGCTTGAGTGGAGCAAAGTATTTTTCGAAGATTGATTTGAAAAGTGGTTATCACCAGATTCGCATGAGAGAAGGTGATGAATGAAAAATAGCCTTCAAGACTAACGAGGGGTTGTATGAATGGCTTGTTATGCCATTTGGCTTAACAAATGCACCAAGTACCTTTATGAGATTGATGAACAAAGTCCTGAAAGAATTCATCGGGAAATTTGTCATTGTATATCTGGATGACATACTGATTTTCAGTAAAACAAAGGCAGAGCATCTAAAACACTTAACTACAGTAATGAAGAGGCTACAATAGGAAAAGTTGTTGATAAACATGAAGAAATCCTCATTCATGAAGACAGAGCTCATTTATTTGGGATTTGTTATTTCTGCAGACAAATTAAAGATGGATCCAGATAAGGTGGAAGTGATCAAGAATTGGCCATCACCGAAGAACATACTTGAGGTGAGAAGTTTTCACGGATTAGCTAGTTTCTACTGGAATTTCATCAGGAATTTCAGTGGAATTAGTGCACCGATGATGGACACAGTGAAGAAAAGACACAAATCTTTTCACTGGACAGAAGAGGCTGAGAAGAGTTTTAATCTATTGAAGAGGAAGATTACGGAACAACCAATATTGGTGTTGCCAGATTTCCAAAGGACATTTCAAGTGAAATGCGATGCAAGTGGATTTGCAATAGGGGCAGTCTTGAGTCAAGAGGACAGGTCGATAGCATATTTCAGCGAGAAGTTGAATGAAGCGAAGGTGAATTACTCCACATATGACAAGGAGTTCTACGCTATCATCCAAGCATTGAAGAAATGGAGGCATTACTTAATCCCGAAGGAGTTTGTCTTGTACAGTGACAATCATGCATTGCAGTTTGTGACTCAACAAGAAAAGTTGAATCAGAGACATGTTAAATGGGTTGAATATATGCAAAATTTCACTTTTGTGATTGAACATATTTCTGGAACTGTTAACAAATTTGTTGATGCTTTGATCAGGAAGTGTTTTCTATTGTAGGAGTTCAGAGTTAAAACACTAGGTTTTGATGACCTCAGGGACATGTACAGAGATGATCCAGATTTTAAGGAGGCATATGAAGCAGCTGAGAATCCAATTCTCAGAGATAGAAGCAAATGGATAGAATACATGATCCAGGAAGGATAACTGTTTAAGGGTAATCAGCTTTGTATTCCAAAATGCTCCATGAGGGAGAACCTACTGAAGGAGAAACACAGTGGAGGATTAGCAGGACACTTTGGTCACGAAAAAACATTCGCAAAGATGAATGAGTCATATTTTTGGCCAGGAATGTGAGCCAATGTCAAAAGATTTGTAGATAAATGCAGAATTTGTCAACACTTGAAAGGAAAGAGACAGAATGCAGGATTTTATCAACCATTGCCCATACCTGAGAGGTCGTGGGATGCAATTAGCATGGATTTCATATTGGGTTTTCCAAGAACGCAAAGAGGTTTTGACTCAATCTTTGTGGTGGTGGATAGATTTTCCAAAATGGCACACTTCATTCCATGCCAGAAAACCAGTGACACAACTCACATTGCGAATCTGTTTTTCAAAGAAGTCATTCAACTTTACGGATTACCAAGGAGCATAGTTTCGGATCGAGACACTAAGTTCGTGGGACCCTTCCGAAGGACCTTATGGAAGAAGCTGGGAACTAACTTGTCGATCAATTCAGCTTATCATCCTCAGACAGATGGACAGACAGAAGTCGTAAACAGGAGTCTGGGAGACTTGTTGAGGAGCCTATTACCACAGGCGGAGTTTTCTTATAATGATTCAATCAACAGAAGTACAAGGTAGAGTCCGTTTCAGATTGTCTATGGCATGCAGCCGAGGGGAATTTCTGAACTAAAATATTCATAATAGAATGCGGCTAGGAGTGCTAGTGCAAAATATTTTGCAGAAGCGATAAAGGAACTTCACAACCAGGTGAAGGAGCGTTTACAGAATTCAAGCCAGGAATATAAACGAAGAGCAGATCGACACAGGAGACAACTTCAGTTTGAGGTTGGTGATTTGATTCTGGCACATCTGAGGAAGGAAAGGTTCTCGAAGGGGACATATAATAAACTGAAGATGAAGAATATTGGACCATGTAAGATCTTGAAGAAATTTGGGGCAAATGCTTATGAGATTGAATTACCCGATGGGATTGGAATTTCTCCGATATTCAATGTCTCATATTTGTACCCATACAAAGCTGAGGAAGTAGGAACAAACAATGAACAGTCAGAGGTTCAGTAGAAAAAGAAGATGCCAGTTACAGAAAAGCCACAGATGGAAAGCATACTAGAAAAAAGAATTAGCAAGAAGACCAGAAGAAAAAAATACTTTGAATACTTGTTCAAGTGGAAGGGACATCCAGTTGAAGATGCCAGCTGGGAGAATGAAGAAATGATTCAGAAGCATGGACAGACCATGCCAGAGCTCATGGACCGGAGCCCATGAAATTTTTCAAGTGAGGGAGTATGATGCAGGAGCATCGCCAACGTCAAGCGAACGTGGGGCAAGTGCAACACATTTTGAGCAGATGATAAATTGTTTAAAACTTTTGAAGATTGGATGCGCCAAACTTAAATGTGATAGTTAAGGAGAGGCGTACTTATATATTGTAAAGGACCTTGAGCGATCCGCTCTCGTCCATAGTAGGTAGAAATCATTTATGTTAGTAGGTAGCTTTGAATTCTCTGATTAGATAGTTTTAGGAGTGGAGGGAAAATGGATATAGACACCCTCATTGTGTAATTGTAACATAGAAGGATTAGCATCAGAAGAGAGCATAGAAGAGAAGCAGAGATCTGTGTAGCAGACCCCATGTACAGAAGTTCTGAATTAATACAAAGAAAATGTGATTCAGACTCATGGTGTTCATATCTTCTCTGTGTATGCATCTTTAAATGTTATGCTCGTGAATGTTTTACTCTTTCTGTCATGCAATTCCTTTTATGATATGTATGAATGATTTCTTGTTGAATGTTTGAAATCTGAGAGGAAAGGGAATGAAATGAGTTTCAATTGTTTCTCTATATAAGCAAGGGTTTCTGCAAGGAGTGCAGTGGAATTGTCCGCAAGGACTGTGTTGACAAAAGGTTCATAGGTTCGTCTCTGAAATCTCAGGAGAGATAACGTTTGTTCTCATATTCACACAGAATTGCAATCAGGCACAGGAGTCGTGCAAGGAGTGGGTAGGCCGAGGAAAATCTCAGGGTTTCGAACCTGAGCAAAGTATTGAGAGACCGTTGTTGTAGAGTGTGCGCAAGGTCGAAGAGCATTCAACACTTCAAGTGTTTTGAAGGTTGCCGCAAGAAGTGCGTGCAAGGGTCTTCTTTAAGGCTCGAAGTTTTAAGAAAGCTCAGGAAGGATAAAGCCTTTGAACAATTGAAGGAAGTACAAGGAGTTGGTGCATATCGAGTGATTAGAAGGCATCGGAGTTTTGTGTCACAGGTGGATAAGTCCAGGAAGGAATCCTTGATTTACTTTGCAGGAATTGTCAAAGGGAAGAGATGAATGGATGAAATCCTGCGTAGAGGATTAGCGAAATCCTGTCAACCGTCCGATCTGATAGAGAAGCAAGGAAGTTATGGTTGTTACCGAAGTTCAAGCTCAGGTGATTGTGAGTAGTTGGATCCTCACCTAGTTACTCATCATCTGTAGGGTCAACATGAGTTGCATAGGGTTTAAATCCTCTCAAGCCGAGCGAAAGTCCCGAAAGGTGTCGGGATATCGAGGTGTCGGAGTTCGGGATATCAGAAATCCCGTGGACAAGAGATTGGGTAAATCCATAGTGAAAACCCCGATACAAATAAGAACCATCCATCTGTTGGGACACGTGGCAGGAATCGAGAACCAACGGCATACCGTAGGTTTAGAGACCAAGAGTCTGAGACCCTTTGAGTCCCGAATCAGCAAAAGAATCGCAACCGTTGATCTAAGGAAGGACGTGTGTCGCATGATCATCCAAATCATAGATTTGGCCATCGGGACTCATATAGGTGAGTGGTTTGATTTTGTATTTGGCGAAGATCGAGGTTTGATCTGAACCGTCCATCCATTTGGGACGCATGTCAAAAATCCAAGAAGTCATGGTTCGGCATTTCGTGAATCCTGAAGACAGGAAACACTTGCATTTCAGAATTGCGAAGTCCGAAATCCCAATGAGGAGGAAAGCTCCATTATAGGTCCCAGCTGACGTCATCTAGTCATAACGGGATATCGGGAATCAGAATTTTGAGAGTCCCATGGGAAAGAACCCAAAGGCATTTGTTTTCCCGAATCTGAAAAGTGATGAGGACCGTCTATCTTTGAGGACGCGTGGAAACAATCTCAACTTTCAGGGAAAGCCCTGAAAAAGGAAGTCATATCGGGATTTGGAGAATCAGGGATCCGGAGGACAAGAGGTCACATACATTTTGATATCCAAAACCCTAAAATCCCGAAAGGAGATAGGACTGCGGTCATATAAAGGGAGGTCGTATGGACCCAAAAGTCTAGCCCAGGGGACTAGCGGAAGTTGAAGTACTTCGAGATATCGAAGATCGGGAAAGCGGGAAACAAAAGGGTTGCGACATCGGGGATTGTGAAACCTCGAATCCTGAATTTTTATTTTCCTGTCGTGAAGAGAACAGCGTTCGAGCCTAGAGGATGTGAGGAGCAGAAAAGACCTGTGGGTCAATTTTAATAAAGATTCCAGTGGAGAATCAAAGGAGCCACTCCGGCTCGGGGTAAATTTAAAACGATCCTTAAGACCGACAGGTCAGCGCAGAGGCCTTTGCCGAGGCAGAACGTGCATCTGCGTCATTTATGTATTTACTTATATATACATGATATCATGGTTATAGCAATTATGTGTAATTTCAAAAAATTAGGTAAGTACCAGGTTAAATATATGAATGTATATATCGAGCCTCTTATCGACGAGCTACTAAAGTTATGGACTGGCATCACTATGTATGACATCTGTAAACCAATCGGGGAGAAGAAATTTAAACCTCGTGGAATACTTTTATGGACAATTCATGATGCCCCAGGACTAACACATTTTTGTGGTATGTAGCATTATAATATTTCTCTTTAATACTATATAATGTTTTAATGATATCATGATGCATGTTTAATTTTTAAATAATCTCATCGTATTATTGGAATTAATCCATTTGTTGCAGGTCTTCAAACAAAGGGTAAATTTCCATGTCTAGTTTTTGGTCCTAAGATGAAGTATCATCATTCAAAAACTTTAGTAAAGGTGGTGTTTGATGAGTATAGGCACCTCCTCCCTAAGAACCATAATTATCGTACTACTGAAAAACATATTTTCAATGGGAAAGAAGAGACTGGTTTAAAACCGCGAAGAATGACACCTCACCTATGGAGGTTGGAATATAATAGAAATTGTCAAGGTACCCAATTTATTTATGTATTGTATATCATGTAATGCTTTGAATGTTTATTTTAATCATTGAATTTATTTTATTGTATTTGATAATTATTTTTGTGATTTCTTTTATGCTTCATGAAGGTCGCCATCATGAAGGTATTAATAATGGGCTTCCACGAGGAATAAAATGCTATCCCACTCAATTCATGAGGAGCTAAAAATAACTCATTTGTTTGATACAATTCATATCGGGAAGAATGTGACAGAAACGTTATGGCGAATCATAGATGGTAGGAGGGACAAAGAAAAAATTGTCAAAATTTGTACTGAAGCCAATCATGAAATGTGAAGTGTGATCCGATCAAAGAATTAAATTTCCCACAGGTTTTGATTCAAACATAAATAATATCTTAACGAAGAAAGGTGAATTTGGTGGGGTAACAAAACATGATTGGCATACCTTCATTAAGGTAATAAGTTTGGTATACATATTTATATATATTGTCCTTCTACATCTTTTAATTTTTTTATTTTTTTTGTCTACTTTGGTCGAAACAAATAACGATTCATTTTTTTGTTATAGTATGTTCTACCACTATCTCTCCCAAATGACTTTGACAACAATGTCAAACAAGTTATATATGATCTTGGAAAATGCATGAGGTAATTAGTTGTGATTTATATGCAAAATGTTCTTTCAAATTCTTGTTGTACTTAATGACATGTGTTTTACTTGTAATGTAATATATTATATTATGTTATGTTGAAACATGTTATTTTATTGTGTCATGATCTCATGTAGATGGTTTTCATTGAAATAAATCCATGAAGATGATATTAAGTATTGGAAGAGAGAATTTCCTCGTCTAATGTGTGAAATGAAAAAGTATATACCTCCAACATTTTTCAATGCACAAGGACACTACCTCATACACCAAGTTGAGGAGATTCAAATTTGTGGACCTGTTCACACAAGGTCAATGTGGATGGTAGAGAGGCACTTGAAATCATTGAAGGTGTTGGTTAGACGAAGAACATGTCCTGGGGGTTCTATGGTGGAGGGATATATGGTATATCAATACATGGTGTATATTAGTCAGTATCTTCCTAAATTAGCAGTGCCAACTATGCATGCAGTGGATCGCATTTGGGATGTGAACTTCATCAAAAAATTTGGAGATCAAGAGCACATGTTGAGGAAAGGTAGAATGAAAAAATTGAGAGGTAATATATTAATAATTGTAGAGATTTATATTAATAATGCATATAAAGTTTCATTTTTTGTGTATATGATCATACTCATTAATATATTAATATAATTTATTTCATAAATTATTAATATTTATAACCCGCATGGATGTTATAACTAATATTTAATATTGGTGAATTATGTTTTTTTGATTCAGTTGCTCAAGAGTGGGATGAACTACATTTATACATTGCAAACAATCTTGATTTGATGAATGTATGGATTGAAAGATGTAAACAACATAATGGAGGTAGGTTATCATGGAAACGACTGTCTAAATTGGTTATAGAAGCTCGTCATAGCAGAGATGCCAATGTTACGCAAAGGGAAATTGATTTAGCATATGGTTTGAAAGATGGACAGGAAAGAAAATTCACCCATTTTATTCAGTTATTTTATATTATATTAATGTGACTACATGTGTACTGTATTTTTCAGATACTTTCCAAGTTATATAAATGTATATGTTCATTTATTAATTGACAATGCATCTTTTACATATCTGACATATTGCAATTGAAACACCACAAGGCTATGTGGTGCAATGGTCGTAAATTTCGCATCAAACAATTGGATGAAACCAGGAAAACTTTCGATAGTGGGATAACTGCAGTATTCCAGGTCACTAATGTTTCCTCTAGGAGTGTCAAACATCCCCAAGAATCTGAAAATAGATACTATGGGTATTTAAACGATATACTTGAGTGTGACTTTAATTCCTTCAAATTAGTTGTGTTTGATGTCAAATGGTATAGGTTACGAATGCATGAACGCAATGAGGAAATAACTATTATTCAACATTCCAATGAATTTCCAATGATTAAAACAATGGTGTTTGAAAGAGGACATGATCGCTATGTTTTTCCAAGCCAATGTGAACAGGTCTTTTACTCAAATGTTCCAGGTGAGAGGGATTGGTCATTTGTTGTTAGATATGATCCAAGAGGAAAGTCGGTTAAGTATATTCCTTTACAGGAAGAAGATGATATTGAAGATCAAGAAGATGATTCGCCAGATCAGACAAAGCCAGAAGATCATGCAGGGTCGACAAATGAAGAAGACGAAGAAGATCATGATCTAGGCATAGGAGACAATATTGCAATTCTTGATGATGATGTCGATGAAAATATGCTCGAAAATGACATTGATGATGATGATGATATCGCCAATCCTTTCAACACCGTTTATGAACCGGATGATGATACAGATGTCTAATTCGATGAAGAATATCAAGATACAGAATAAGGATGATTACACAAATGTTGAGGTTGGATTAGGTACGCGACTATATATGTATGAATTATTCTCTTAAAATAATTTACTTATAATGTCATGGGTTAATTACATGTTTTTAAGTTTTATGCGACATTTTTATATCCTATGTTACATGTTGTTTAATTATTATGTGAAACCTGAAAATAGTTTCCAATATACTAAAGTACGTGGTAAACTAAAAATATCATTTAAAAACACATAATTTCATTTACCTTCATTATTTTTTGTTTTTTAAGTTTCTATGCATAAATCTTTCTAGGATGTTTCTTTCTATTATTTTCTATTTTATAGATTGGGTATTGGGGATCAATTGAGAGTGATGTGAGGGGGAGGGGAGGGGCCATATGAGCTTCCACCTTCACTCACTATCCATGGCCCAATTGAACCTCGGGTCTCCCCATCAACCATCCCATTATCCCTTAGATCCATGAGTCTTGGTACATCTATATTGATGGTTCTTCAAAATTTACCTTGAACTTCTATCCTTGATATATTCTAAACAAGAAAAGTAAATGTGTAGCAACAACAATTGGCCCCTTACAATCAAAAATTTCCAAACCTTAGCCAAGGAATGTTAATTTCCTACTCCAAAACATTCGTCTCCGTATGTAAACCAAGTATTCATGTTAACCTATGGGTGAAATCATGAAGATGGGCTACACTTTCGTGACAATCGAATCGTGAAAAATTCGAAAGACATATTTTCGGTTGAACTATTTTTTTTTTCGGTCGAACTATTTTTCGACCGAACAATTGAACGTCAAATCGAACGGTGCAGTGACGATGCCCTCGATTTTCGTGTAGAATTTTAACCGGATGGATTTGTTTCATCTAGTAATATTCTTTCGGCAGAAAGATATTTCGACCGAACCATATTTCAGCCTAAAGAATGTTTCAGCCAAAAAAAATGTTAATATATTAACCTCACATTGTAACTATCTGTTCTTTTGAGCTCTTGGAGAGTGATAGCGATAGTAAGGTCTTTTGAGTGATAGTGAGGCGGAGCTTGAGTGATAGTTGCGGTCGTTTGTTGCGGTTGTTTGTCATTAGTTGTTGGCAGAGCTTGGCATTGTCTGTTGGCAGAGCTTGTTGCAGAGTTGTTGGCGTGTTCGGTTGGTCTGTTGGCATTGTCTGTTGGCAGAGCTATTGGCACGGTTTTCTGTGGGCGGACGGGTGTTCGGATCTATTGCAGTTATGTAAATATTCAAATTTCAAATTTAAATTTGTACGTAATTTAGAAATAATTTTTTTTAATTTTTAATTAGATTTTCTTTGTAAATGGTCGCAGGTGACCAGCTCTGAGGTGGAGTTGTTAGCGGAGTTGTTTGCGTGGTCGTTTGTTGTGGTCATTTGTCATTTGAGATGTTGGCATGGTGTTCTGTGGGTGGACGGGCGTTCTAATATGCAGGTATGTACATATTTTTCATTTCAAATTTGTATTTGTATTTAATTTACAAATGAAATTTACATTAAATTTTTTAATTTTTAATTAAATTTAGTCTGTGACATGGCCACGAGTGTCCAACTCTGTGGCCAAACTGTGGGCATTCCCATGGCTTGGCCACATATCTGGACACTCACGGCCATGTTACAGCTCGTTTGATTCCTTTCGTTTAAAATAATATCCATAAAATCTCCACAGACAGCGTTAGTCTATGGAGATTTTGAATTTAATTTTAAATTTATATATAATTTAGAAATTAAATTTAAATTAATTTTTTTAATTTTTAATTCAATTCCTGTTGTGACATGGCTGCGAGTATCCAGCTCTGGGGCCAAGCCGTGGGCATGCCCACGGCTTGGCCACAGACCTAGACACCCGCGGCCATGTCACGACATGTTTGCTTACTTTTGTTTAAAATAAATTTGTAAATCTATATAGATCTAGATCTATATTTAATATCTGTAATATCTAGATCTAACATATCAAATTTCAAAGAATATTTTGAACTTAATTTTAAATTTATATCTAAATTAGAAATGAAATTTAAATTAATTTTTTTAATTTTTAATTAAATTTGTGTTGTGTTATAAGTTTCAGATTATGTAAATACATGTAGCTTATCTCTAAGCTAAACACTATTGATGTAACTAAGCATTCCATAAGTTGTACGTAGCTGAATTCTCCTTGTAACAGACTAGTATAAGCAAACCAGTAACATAAACATTAGACTAATTAGAGATTTTTAATCACTAGTATGATATGTAACCAAAACAATGGTGGTGACTATGAACATAGCTTTACCTTTATTAGGATAAACAATACCCTTTGAATGCCATTATGATTTCAGTATTAAGTATTGGACTTTACTCTAAGTTTATCTATATTGTTGTATTGACTCTTATTGATATATCATAGCCACCTATCATATTTAGCTTATCGATATGGCTTATTACTATAGTCATCACCCTATCTCTATCTAATTCTCGGATGTGGTTGTTTAACTAGTAATATATAAAACGTTTTTTTTCAAGCTGCTTTGCAACTTTTTAAAAAGTTCCAGATAGTTGTGAGTAGGGGTTGGGTGAAGAGTACAATTTATAAGTTTCAAATAGTTGTTAAGAGTAGGGGTTGGGGTGGATATTTGTAATTTGTAATTTAATTTTGATTTGTAATTTAATTTGTAGATTTGTAGATTTGTAATTTAATTTGTAGATTTGTAATGTAATTTAATTGGTAGATTTGTAATTTAATTCCTAGATTTGTAATGTAATTCTATTCGTAGATTTGTAATGTAATTTTATTCGTAGATTTGTAATGTAGATTTGTAAATATATTACAAATAAATATGTTCATCAATTTTTATTTTTTTTAATATAAATCTGTGATTCTATTTCTTTAAATATAAATCTGTTTTTATGTTCTTTAAATATAAATTTGTTCATCTATTACTATTCTTATATAAATCATGTACTTCTGTTCATCTATTATTGTTCTTATATAAATCATGTTCTTCTGTTCTTATATAAGTCTTGTTCTTGTTCTTATATAAATCCTATTCATGTTCTTATATAAATATGTTCTTCTATTTCTTTAAATATAACTTTGTTCATCGGTTCCTGTGTTTATATTTAATAGTAAATCTAAATATATATATATATAGTTAGGTAGTTAGTTAGATAGATCTAACTACATTGAATTATAAAGCATTCACTGCCACTAAAAACAAATTATATATCTAAGTACAGGAATTATCTAATCTAATGTACTACCACTGGGTTGGGCCCCTATGACCAAGTCACTATTTCTAATTTCATTTTTTTCTGAAAGCTATTTCGAATTTTAGTTCTGTATGAAGTTTAATTTAGAATTATTCCTTTAGAGTGTGATAAACCAACATCAAACCTAGATCTAATCCTTTTAGCAGTTAAAGGAAAAATTTAGGAACATGAAATCAAAATTAATGAGTGAAGAAATATTTGTTTAATCATTTGAACCAAGGATGTGCACTTGTAAGAATCACCAACTCCTAAGCATGAGACAAATGGTAAACAACAACTTGCACAAGAGTAGTTTGATTAGTCAACTAGGTTGTAATGAAAATTTCATCTTCGATTATTGAAAGTGAATATTAGATATTATTTAAGTACAAAACATTGCTTAGATTAAGGAGTTGTTGCCAAAATTTAGGTACCTATGCCACCGTGTGAAAGAAAATAGAATCACTTCCCCCTTTTTAAAACCCTTATTTAAAAATTAAAACCTGAAAATTTCAGTGCAAAATGATTACTCAAGCACTATCTAGTTACTTGTGGCAATTACTTTTTAAGTGGAAATTTAAACCCTTCTGAACATAAATATTTGAATTTAGCATAAACCCCAAGGAATATATATATATATATATATATATATATATATAACTTTAGAGTTTTCCATTTAAGATGCTTGATGAGTGAAACATATATGTATAACCCGAAGTCACCTTTCTCTATAACCCATTGTAAATTGAATTGGCATGCCTAACTTTGAATTTTATTTACCTTATATTAATATGTAAATATATTATTGAACTCAATATGGACCCCTTAAATTTGGTAAATTCAAATAACTTCAAAATTTTTTAAAAAAGAAAGTCAAAACTATCAATGCACATATCTAATATTTAAAAAATAAACAAAAGGACTCGATTGAAAGAATGAAAATGTAATAAAGGTGGACCAAGAGAATGTATATGCTTTACACTTAGTTTCAACTTATGTATCTTTCCTTCTATATTGGGAAGTAGTTTCATTTGCATAAATGTGCAACCTAAAAGAACATAAACTAAATTTCAAAATTATACTCAATAACAAGCTTAAGAATCGATTAAATAATTAATATTTATTAAGAAAAAATTATAGGATGAGTTAATTCTCAAAATTATACTCAATAACTATATAAAGAATTTGTTTAATAATTGATATAGATAAGATAAATTTCCGGGGAAATGGAAAAGCCCAATAAAAGTCATACTACAATGTTGTTAATACCTCTACTCATTTCAAACTCATAGAATTCAAAATGACAACCATTGTAACTTAGCATCCCAAAAAATTAAAATAATCTAAATTTTTGAAACGAACAAAATTTCATTTTATCTAGGTGAAAATAAATTCATTTTTAATGAGGTGAAAAAATATGTTGCAATAGGTGATACACCAAGAGCCACATAGAAGGAATGTATAAACAACCATTCAAGTAAGATGGAATTGAATTGCAAAGAGTGAATATGGCATTGTACTTAACAAAGAATAATCTAGTGTCATATTGTATGATTGTAGTTCAAAAACAAGAATCTATTTGGAACAATTATTTCTTGAGTGCATCGTATTTTTTAACACAATTTTGTAGTGTACAAGAGTCTTCAAAAAATATTATTAAAAAGAAGTAATCACAAGTGACAATTTTTTTAAGAATGAATTGATCAAATAAAACTAGGTTCAAAGTGTTTGCTACCAAACATTTACACTAAGAATCAACACTAAGATTCAAGATATTTTTCATGAATATAAAATCTATATTACTTTGTTAATGTTCGTATTTCTATAATGAATCAACCTATTCATAGATTGATTAGGTTCAAATTTATTGCTAGCAAACATTTACACTAAGATTCAAGATATTTTCCATGAACATAAAATCTATATTACTTTGTTAATGTTGGTATTTATATAATGAGTCAACCTATTCATAGATTGATTCTTTTTTAGGTAATCTCTAATGTTCATTAGCCAATCTATTAAGATTCCTTAGGTTAGTGAGTCGTGCCAAGCTATGGTATATGATGAATAATGTGAGTCGGGCCCCATACAAATCCTCAAAAATTCATGAGATCACTATTACTCCCAATTGGATACTTTGGCAGGCATCCATGGGATACCTTATTAGTTTAGAATCTCATATTATAAATAAAATCCATGGGATACCTTGATCTATAACACCTTGAATACCATTGCACCAATTCTGAACAAGTGAATTCATATGGTATGTTTGTTGTGTGTACAAGGAAAATGACATGGAATGTATTTCATCCAACCACACTACTTTGGGCATGGATGGCCCTATATTGGATTTGATTCCCATATATATGCTCCCTTAGTTATGGCCTCATACAAAAATTTCATTCAAAAACTCAATGATTAACATGATTATGTAATTCACGCCAAGTTTTTCATTTTTCTGTGTTCTTCATTTCATAACAAGAGAAACAAATATTCATTTCCAAGAGTCATTTATATTTGCACTAGATTGACAAAACACATCTTGAAACCATCTAGTGAGACCAAATGATAATGGGTAAGTAAATCTCCCCCTATGCTTCACATGTCCTACATATTGTCATGAGTCTTGGTCACATCTCTGTGTAAGACATCAGTGACCTACTTGTGTAGATTTGGTTTTTTCTTGAAATTCATCTAATCAACATTCACTTTGAATTTCACTTTTTTCAATCCCATAGATACCTTGCATTTACGAATGTCAATTTTCCGAAGGAGACAATTCCTTTGTTTGTTGATGTAAGGAAAATAACATGGAATGTATTTCATCCTTGACCACACTACTTTGGGCATGGATGGCCATATATTGGATTTGGTTCCCAGATATATGCTCCCTTAGTTAAGGCCTCAAACAAAAATTTCATTCAAAAACTCAGTGATTAACATGATTATTTAATTCACGCCAAGTTTTGCATTTTTCTGTGTTCTTCATTTCATAACAAGAGAAAGAAATATTCATTGCCAAGAGTCATTTATATTTGGACTAGATTGACAAAACACAGCTTGAAACCATATAGTGAGACCTATGATAATGGGTAAGTAAATCTCCCCCTATGCTTAACATGTCCTACATGTTTTCATGAGTCTTGGTCACATCTCTGTGTAAGACATTAGTGACCTACTTGTGTAGATTTAGTTTTTCCTTGAAATTCATCTGATCAACATTCACTGATTGAATTTCACTTTTTTCAGTCTCTAGAACAACCAAATTCAACAGTCACTTTTGATATGGCTTCTCTTCCAAATGATAGACTCTTATCATAGTAAACTGCTCAAAAAGGAACTAGTCTCCCACTTTGGTGGTCTTTTCCAATTTTAGAGACCCTTTGACTATTTAGGAATAATTATAATGAATACTTCATTTTGGATGATAAAGTCTAATTTATATAAATAAAAGACTCTTAGATGGGAACTAATTATTATACTCATTTATTACTTTACACATATTGACCAAAGTTATTGAATGCTTATCTTATTGATGATATTTATATTCATATATAATATAACTTCAAATTGACAACTTATTAATTAATTCATTACTAACCTAGACAATAGTAACTAATGTGTTTATTGAACCATAATATTGGATTTGTGTTGGATATGTAGGCATAGCTAGCACATACATATCCCACACGTAGACGATAATAACAAGTGATGTTCCTTATATGCATAATTTTAAAATGTTCACAACTAATCATGCATACAAATAAATAAAGTAAATCAAACTTCAAATAATCCTCATTAAAGAAAGAATAATAATTCAACATTCATCCATCTTTAAAAT
>ML781656.1:561040-580196 GCA_009831015.1 Picea engelmannii | reverse complement strand
TAAAGGAATTAGTATAAAAACTCAATGACATTTAAACAATGCTAATGGGAAGTTTAAAGCAATGGCATATAATCCATGTTCATGCAAGACCTTCACCTCTTTGTGATTAAAACATGGGTGTGTGAGGTTATGAAGATTAAAGTATTTTTTTGGGGGATTCTAATGCATTACATTATATGTAGTCTTTGTGGATCCAACCATAGGGAACTTTTAAGGAATCTTAAAGAAATGTTATAATACGTTTTTTTAGTGGATCCAACCATAGGGAACTTTTAATGAATTCACCTGCTTCTTGTTTTTTTGAATTGATTTCCCTTGCAATATGTTATAACATATTGCAATGTGAACCCAACTTTCTAATTTCAATGACTTCTTTGTGTGGATTTTATTGATTATTATGAAAAGATTGTGGTTTTATCTTCTATTCCTTATCCCTTTAGTCATCAGTCCTTGCCTGAGCAATCGTCCAGGAGCCGAATCGACGGTCTTCACTTCAATGTTTAAATACCTATAGATTCAAATGCCCTTCTTTTATGTGGATGGATGATGAGTGAAGGATAATAATTTATCCTATTGTCTATCCCTTACTTATCTTTTAGTTGATTGATTCATGGCTGAATGTTTAGTCTTTGCGTCTTCTTCTTTGATGTGGATTGTGAGTGATAAACCTCTGAGTTGAATGATGTTTGGTTTAATAATCAACAACAAATAAACTCAAAACTATATAAAGCAAGGGAGTTAGGGAGTTTATAGTTAAGAAATCCCTCAGTGGAAATATGGTTCCTTTATGTAACAATTAGGTATAAATCCCTTAGTGGAAATCCTTTAGTTTATAGTAAAATTAGGTCCCTTTATGTATCCCTTAGTTTATAGTAAAATTAGGTCCCTTTATGTATCCCTTAGTGGAAATCCCTTAGTTTTTAGTAAAATTAGGTCCCTTTATGTAACTTTAGGTGACCATACAATATTTCACGGTTATGTATTTAGTTCAACTATATCCACAACTATCCAACAATTTTTCCTTAAATCTTTCAAGTGATCCAAATATATAATATAGCATTTGCATAGTTCATATGTTATATAATATAACATTATCACAAAAATTACATTTGATCCACCTCATCTTAATTTATATTAGGAATACAAACATCCCTCAATCCTATCCCATTTAACATGACAATAAAGGAATTAGTATAAAAACTCAATGAAATGTAAACAATGCTAATGGGAAGTTTAAAGCAATGGCATATAATCCATGTCCATGCAAGACCTTCACCTCGTTGTGATTAAAACATGGGTGTGTGAGGTTATGAAGATTAAAGTCTTTGTTTTGGGGATTCTAATGCATTACATTATATGCGGTCTTTGTGGATCCAACCATAGGGAAATTTTAAGGAATCTTAAAGAAATGTTTTAATACATTTTTTTAGTGGATCCAACCATAGAGAACTTTTAATGAATCCACTTGTTTGTTGTTTTTCTGAATTGATTTCCCATGGCGAACCCAACTTTTTGATTTCAATGTCTTCTTTGTGTGGGTTTTATTGATTATTATGAAAAGTTTGTGGTTTTATCTTCTGTCACATATCCCTTTAGTCATCAGTTCATCCCTGAGAAGTCGACCAGGAGCCGAATCGACGGTCGTCACTTCGGTGTTTAAAGACCTATAGATTCAAATGCCATGCTTTTATGTGCATGGATGATGAGTGAAGGATAATAATTTTCCATGTTGTCTATGGACCCCTTAATTATCTTTGAGTTGATTGATTCATGGTTGAATGTCTAGTATTTGTGTCTTCTAATGAGCGTGTACCTCTGCTGCTTGATTGTTTAAAACTTTGATTTATCTTTGTGTTTTTAATTGCTTAAACTTGTGTACATCTCTGGATTTTTATTGATAAAATTTTCATTGTGGATAGATATTGAGGAGTGATGTCAACACGAGATTCTCCAAACATTCCTTGCAAACGCTCTAAGCATTCTCAAGAAGGAAGAACAAGAACTCCTTCTTCAACTCAGACTCCGAGTGAGTAACAACAATATCGTCAGAGGATATTTTCAAATGAGTCTGTAAATAGATCAATTGCAGAACCTGCTCAAGCCATTGCTATGGATGCAGACTTCTTAGATAGGTTGCACATCAATACTCCTACACCTGAGAATGTAGAGAATAGCTCTGGACAAGAGAATATTTCTGGTAAGTTTCTTAAATTTTTTTTATTTTTGTTGAATTTTTTTGTATTTAAATTTATGTGAGGTTAAATCTTGAAGTTACTTTCAAATGTGTGTGTAGGCAATCAATTTAGAGCAAGGGTCGACAATGAGAGTGGTTGTCACGAAGATTCAAATGTTGGTGCAGAGGGAGAAGGTGGATTTAGGAGGCCACGTTATGAAGAAACAAAAGATTACATGCCAACATCCATCTATCCTTCAGATGTTGGCGATGAACTTCCCTGGGAAGGGAATACTGAAGCAATGGTGCTTGAGCAATGCTCAGGTGTTAAAAAGAGGTTGGAAAATGATTTGGTGGTCTTGGAACTAGCTTAGGAGAGCAAACAAAGTTTGCAAATTGTTTTTCATTCACTAGAAAACTTTATGGATGCATATCAGAAGATGGGGCCAACCACTGACAGTTTTTTCAATCTAATGAAGCGGCGAAAGTCAGAGGTGATGGGTCCTGATAAATGGGAGATAGTAAAAAACAGATTTTCAAAAGAAGACGTTATTTCCATGTTCAATTTCAAAGAGGGCCTAAAGCGTAAAATGTTGAAGGTGCAATATTTTAAGCACCCTGACTTTGTCGAACATCTGTATAACAAATTTTTGGCGGCATATGGAAAATTGTCATGGAACGATGAGGTTCCACACTATTTTGAAAGACACTTTTTTATAGATTTTTTCTTACACATGCACCCTGATTATACTAGTCTACCATCAAAATATTATGGGACTGGTAAAGTATGTACATATGATCGCAAAGGGGCATATCAAAGTGTGGCATTGTCGAGGCCTCCACAAACTTTAGTACCTCGCCCAACAGTGGCATTTGCATCACTTTCATAGTTCTAGGCTACATCATAATTTTTCAAAGAGGCCAGGACTGCAATGGGGAAAATTTGGAAGCTATTTTTTATGGTGTTGATGTTGGCATGAAGCGTCAGCGAGCGAAAGCCAATTCCCAGGCCACATTTGTTGATAAAACAAATGTGGACTTAGATGCAATGTCAGCAGAAGAATTTTTGGAGTATGAAAAATTTTGTCGGGATGGTTGTAAGAAGGTCATTCAAAATGATGACCCGAACCGCAGATTGGTATGTGTTCTATTTATGAAAATTTTGATGCATTTTATGATAGTTTACTTCTAGTTCTAGATTTAGATATCCTTGTCTCTATATAAATAATCGAGTTCTTCTTGCCATTAATTGCATTTTGCATATATGTTAAACGAATCTCCAGGAGATATGTTAAACGAATCTCCAGTCGATAGGGGACTTGATTCGACAAGTTTTAATTTGGATGGACTGAATCGGGTATGTTTTTTCTAATAGTTATTCATTCTCCACTCTTTTGAATAAGAGATCAACAACATTTATAATTTTGTATAATTGTGAACACATTGAATCCTAGATGTGGTTCTTAGTTGTGTTGTTCACAGCTCTCTATTCCATATCCTACTACTCTATCTGCCTTGTCTCAATTCTCATTGGGAGATTTTGAAGAGGGTGGGAGTTCACAGGTATCATTTAATGTCTTAAAATCATTTAAATTTAATGTGTTATAATCATTTAAATATAATTTTTTTAATTTTCAAATTTGAAATGTGTTATATAAGATAATGTGGAGAATAGAATACCTGAGAGTGTGCTCAGAAGGGAGATTGAGATTGAAAAAGAACCCATATTAGGGAAGTATGTGTCCATTTAGGATGATTCATAAATGTGTGTTCTTGAATTTTATCAAATTTTTGTTTTCTCAAATTTTTAGTTTAGCCTTTCCTATTCAACGCTCTGATCAATTATTTTGAAATATATAGAACTCCTAGATAAGTTTTTCGTTGTCTTAAATGGTGTACATTCAAACTTATTTAAGGTTATATCATGATGAAGACCTAATTTTGAACTTGAATATCTTTGAATATTTGAGAGTAGATTCTATCCCACATCAGAAAAGAGAAAGTTTCTAATTTTTCTTCGATTGAATTCCTTGCTTTCTTGTCCAAGAATGGCGTAGTATGGACAAATTTGTGTTTTCTACATACAACGAAGTGAATTCTTTCTTGCCAGGGTATTGTCAACTCTTAACAAAATTGGTTACTAATCACAAAAAACAACATTCAATTAGATTTATAAATAAGCTCACACATATTGTAAATGTGAGCTAGCTCACATAATTTCAAAGAGCATTTCATTATATTTAATATGAATACATCCCATTTAAATGGTTTTTGAAGAATGACTTAATATACATGTGCATATTTGTGTTTTCTTCATGTACATGCAAGATTATATGATAACATCCCACCGAAGAAAGAGAAGATAAGTATTTTTTCAGAAGAATGGTTTTTAAAATGGAGATTTGTGAACTCTTTTAGATAATTAGTTTTTTGGAAGAATTGCTTAATATGGAGATTTATGAGTCATTTAGTTTGAAAGGGAATCATGGAATTTGGTTATATGACCACTGCAGAAGAAGAAGAGAAGTATTTAACTACTGAGGAGATTAATATTATATTGTTGTGTAAATATGATCAAATAACATCACCTGGGATGGGAATTACAGAAGGATTTAGGACTTTATCCACAAGGAGAATTCCCTAAAGTATTTTGGACTTTATCCACAAGGAGATAAGTATTTCTTTAAAAGAATGACTTAATATGGAGATTTTTGAATTTGTTTCATACACAGTTCTATATTTATTTTCAGATTATTATCTAACTCTAACTCACAATTTGTTTTACCAAGAACACAATAACATCACTTGGGATGAGAATTTCACCTGAAGGATTTGGGACCTTATCCACAAGGAGAATTTCACCTGAAGGATTTGAGATCTTAGCCACAAGGAGAATTTCACCTGAAGGATTTCGGACCTTATCCACAAGAAGAATTCCACCTGAAGGATTTGAGACTTTATCCATAAGGAGATAAGTATTTCACTGGAAGAATGACTTAATATGGAGATTTGTGAACTTTCTTCATACTCAGTTCTATATTTATTTTCAGATTATTATATGACTCTAATTCAAATGTTTTTTACCAAGAAAAAAAATTTTCTTTTTAAATTTTTTTAAGATTTTAGATAAGATTTACAAATTGTTCAAAACATGTACTCTTAATTGGAGAGTAAAAGATCTTAAATATGTTTAACTGTGGTTGGTTATGTTATTATTACTTATTGTTTATTTAATATTTAGTTACAATATATATGTTAATATGTGTTATTTCTTTTTTTATTATCTTTTTTATTTTTACAGATGTCTAAATTATATTTGGTGGAAAACATGTTTACAATATATTTTGTGGGAAAGAGTATGTTGAAAGATGACAGTTAACTCTTTTGGTATGTATGTCAATTTGATTTTAATTACAATTTTTGAATTCTGTATTATTTCGCATGTTTGAATTGTAAATTTTTAATTTTTGAATTCTGTTTTTTTTGCAGGTTTGAATTTCATGTATGAAGTGATCTATCTTAAAGCAATGGCTTAGAGTCCATAATTTTGGAGTTAAATGTCTTAGTTTTTGTTATCATCCTAAAATGGATGTGGAACTTGTTAGCTCCCAAAATGAACCCGTCCCTATGGTCAAATTTTGTGGTGGATAGCATGGCTATTGGTAGTTTTCTCAAATTGGTTTTAAGTTTTTCTAGCTGCAAGACTTAGGTTTTGATTTTTGTCTTAGAAATAAGATGACCCATAAAGGTCTTCTCTTTAAAATTTTCATAAAAAAATTTCAACAACTAACGCGTGCTTAAAAGATGATGGTTAGCTGGTGAAAGTGGCAACTTTCAACAGCTAAGAAGCATTTCTCACAGGTCGTTAGCTGGTGAAAGCGGGAATTGTCAAACATCCAAAGAGCGTTTCTCACGGGGTGTGCGCTGGTGAAAGTGGTGACTTTCAACAGCTAAGGAGCATTTCTCACAGGTTGTGCACTGATGAAAGCAGCAGTTTTCAACAACCGAAGAGCACTTCTCACGGGTTGCGCGTTGGTGAAAGCAAAGATCACGTGCATTTTATCCACATTGTAAAAAATCTAATGATGATATGTTCAGCCCACGTCATGCAATCAAGAATGATGCGCTGGTGAAAGTGGAAAATCATGGAAACTCGAGTTGCATGTCTAAATCGGATTACAAGTCGGATCTTGTTCAGAAACGCATGCTTTACAATCATTGCATCGGAAATGGAAAATTTGAATCCATTATCGCAGGTACAGAAGTTGTACTACTTGGCTGACGGCATCACATCAGTTCATCGCTTCCCCAACATGCATCACTCACTAATGTATGCTAAGTTTTTAATTTTGAAAGACAGAGCCGACTCCCGCGTGATTTCACCAGCGCGAGACCTTGGCCCGAATAGCAGTTTGTTGTGTTGTGTGTGCAGAATCGGTTGGGATTTTGGGTTGCAGATGGCGAGGAGACGCAGTGGTTCTTTACTAAGAAAAGAGTTAGACAGTCTATATTTCCTACAGACACATCCAGAAGTACAGAAACACTTCTCAAACACAGGTTGCATCGAATTTGTTGAGAGACTGCAAAATGGTTGTCACCAGTCAACAGCAGAGGCTTTTGCTAAAACATTTGACGGGAATAAGGCTCATGTTGGGTCCTTGGAGATCATTGTAGATGAAGCTGCCATCGCTGCAGCAACCAGCCTACCAAGACCGGGCCAGAGTTGGTTCAAAACTACTGCCACCAAAAACTTAAATTTCAGAGCATATTTGAAGGAAGAATTCAAGCACAATGCATGGAAGAAGAGCATGCCAGTTTCCCATTTAGAGGATGAGTGGCAGGATTTGTTTAAGGGCATCCAACTCTACATAACTTCATAAGGCAGATATGATAAACTCATGATGTATCATTTCAAGATCCTAGACCATTTCATAGGTAAAACTCTCCTCAATCTACCTTTTTTCTTGCAAAAGAGCTTAACTAAGGTCTGTAAAAAGATTAGAGCTCAACCCCTAAGCATGAAGAACACTCTGTGCCACTTTGGCCTTATTAAATTGATCATTCTTGAGGAGTTAAGACAGAAGGGAAGGAGCTGGCAACATTTTTTATTTTGGGAGGGCTTTGAAACTCAAACTCAGCCCGTAAATGAACAGGGGAGAGGTGGAAAGAAGAAATTGACTCCTCAAAGTAGTTTGAGGAAGAGGAGAACCCTTCCAGGACCTCCAGAAGATAGAATCTCTGGTGTGAAATCTCATAGGTCAAAGAAAAAGTTGAATTTTGAGACTACTACAGAGCAGCCTACAGAGAAGAAAACAAACATCTTGAACCTGCCATATACAGACTCAGAACCAGAGCAAGAATATGAGAGCCCTGTCATCAAAAGTCCTGAACACTCAATTGAGTTTGCACATAATTATGAGACCTTTACTCACACTGAGGAAGGAGAAACATCAAAGAGCACTAAGTCGAAGAAAACACAGAAAATCAAGCATCTTAAAGAAGTGATCGCTCAGCAGGAAGTCTTAGAACGGGTAATCAAAGAAAGATATAAAAAGTTGTATGATAATTTTGCAAAAACCAACGCTGCATTCGAAAAACTAGCACGGGAAAGTGTCAAGGAAAAGAAGAGGAAACAGAAAATCACCAAAGACTATAATAGTCTATGGTGGCTAGCAAAGCGCTTTAAAAGAAAAATCAGAATATTGAAGCAAAAGCAAAAGTCCCACCCAAATTTGAAAGTGCTTGCCCAGGTTGATGTAAACATGCAAGGGGATAAGTCAGAGACACATTGAGTTTTTATTGAAATCGCATTTTTGGAGGTGAAAGTTCATTTTGGGCTCAGGCAGGGCTTTCACAAGCGCACAGCGTAATTTTGCAACCAGTTAGCTGGTGAAAGGCAGCGCTTTCACCAACTAACTAGCGAATCAAAAGGCGAGTTAGCTGGTGAAAGCAGAAAAAGCATTTTTTGAAACTAGGGACAGAGCAGGTCATTTTTCACAGGTTATAAAGGAATCCTAGAGTATCAAGGGATAACAACTTGCTGGCAAAGGACTCTGCATCAGAGATTCGAGGGAATTTTGAGAATCACATGCTAAAAAACTCTCCTAAAGTATTTGCTATAAACAACTGAAGAAATCTAGCTTCTAAGACAGGTGCCTCTGCATATTTCATGACACCACAGATTCCAGAAGATTGAAGAATACAGCTATCGAAGTTTGAGATTGAAGACAATTTGAATGCTAGTTTAGTTATTAAGTCTTTATTATCAAGTTGTTTAGTTAGATTTGAATTGCTATTTTTAAATACAGATCCATGTTTTTAGGATCTGTAAAATTGATTGTAAAAGGCTATAAATGTCTGTTTTTGCTAAGAGACAAGGGTTCAAACTAGGAGATATTTTTTGCCACTGTATAGACTCTTATTTACAGAAATAAAGTTTAGTTTCCTTCCGTTTTCAATATCAGAATATCCATCTTTCCCTTTCTGTACTTTGTTTCAGTTTATTTTAGTTCATGAAGACTGTTATCTCTTTATTGAGCTCATAGACTTGAAATTAAAGGATTTCTCTCTATCTTGCGTTAAGCCCTACATTCAGTTGTATTTGGAAATCAAGAATAGTGTTCTTCATCCTCTCCTTTCAATTTACTTGATCTGATTATTGTTTCCTGAAAGCACTGTTTCTTTAGATGTGTAATGAGTTGTTTATTACATTGATCATTAAAGACCCCATTGTTCCAAGCACATATACACATTATTTCTAAGTTACCAAGCATCCTTAGCCTACAACCCTAAGGAGTTTCTTGGAGTGATAACAAATTGGCGCCATTGTTGGGGAGACCAAATTCAAGCTCTACTTTCCTGGGATACTACACAGAGTTGATCTTTGATGATAGACAAAGATTAGACATTTTTAGTTGGTTGTAATTATCTATCTGGCGACCCCACAAGTTCATCCTGGCTCCTAAGAGGATCAGTAATAGGGCGAATCCTCAAGAATCACCTGCCACGCCAGTGTCCAATCCAGAACTAATCCTCAGAAAAGGAAAGACAATTCAAGGTCAAACTTCAAAATCAGAATCAGAAGGTAATCCTCTTTTCAGTTCTGGAAAATCTACTACAGAAAAAATTGAGTTCTTTTCAGAGAGCATTAATGAAAAAACAGCTGTAAATTCTGTAGAAGAACAAATTCTTTTTGATCAACAAAAAATCCTAATGATGATAAATTGATAGATTTAAATTTGATTGAAAAAACACCCAAGACTTTAGAAAGAAGCCACAGTTCTTCTTCCCTCGAGTCTTTTCACTCTCAGCAACAAGAGGATCATTTGAGCATTTATACTAGCCTCCTTGCTGTTGAACATCTCCTCCAAGAGCTATCTGCTAAAGGTGAGGAAACTTTAGTTGGGTAGCTTGCAATTTTTTATAGAGCTTCATATCAGACCTCTTTCGTATTAGAGAATTCACCTCCTTCGCATTCCTCTAGTGTCGAAGACTCGAAAAAGAAATCACCATCACCTTCCACACCCTTGATAATTATGGCTGCACCACCTCCTTTGACGAAGATGCAACAGATCCTAGCTGCTAGGTATGCACCACTCATATTGCCAAACCCAGTATCAGCCATGCCAACGGGAGACTATCAGAAGTATATGCCCAAATTCACAGGCGAAGGCGATGTGTCTACTGAAGAACATATTGAGGCCTTTTACAGTTATGCTGAAAACCTTAATATTGAAGAAGAATATGTTTGGACAAGAGTCTTTGTCCAAAGCCTAGATGGCCATGCTAGGAAATGGTTCAAAGAACTCCCTGCTGGTTCCATAGCTGGAATCGAGAAATTGGATGAGATATTTTTGAAAAATTGGGGTGACAGGTGATAGAAGGGATTTTGTCTACTATATCACAGAATTTGGAAACCTAAGGAAACAAAGTACTGAGTCAGTCTCTGATTTCACTAAAAGGTTTAACCGAATGTATGGCAAAATACCAGCAGAGATAAAACCTTTAGATGCTTCTGCAAAGATCACATATTCTGATGCTTTTGACTCAGATTTCTGTTTACTGTTGAGAGAAAGGAGGTCACCATCATTATCTCTCATGCAAGATGCTTCCCTTGAGGTGGAATCAAATATTCTAGCCTCTCAAAAGCGGAAAGGAGATTCTGATAGGAGAAGGCCAAAGAATGAGGCTTCATCTTCATCAAGTGTTGATCCGAAACTTGATAAAATGGCCAAGATGCTAGAATCTCTAACCTCTGAGATATCTAAGCTCAAGATCAAAAATAAACAGCCTTTGAAGGGAAGAGGCACTTATGATTATGCATGCAGGAATCTGAATCAAAATCCCAACAACTTCAGAAGAAATAATCAGCCAACTTAGATCTTGCAAAGAGATAAGAATCCTATTGAAGATCAGAGGATAAAGGTCCCTCTTCAAAATGTTGTGATGGATGAAGACGATGGTGAAGATCAAGAAGGTGGAGAAGGTAACATTCATTGTGTTGGAGAAGAGACAGGGAAATCTTATCTAACACAACACGACTATGAGGAATCTTTGATGACTGAACAGACAGAAGATAATCTTATTGATGATGGCATATTCACAACAGAAGATAAGAATAGATATAACCTCTGATCTAAATCTGATACTGCTAAACAAGATGCACCAGCCTCTCCTAAAAAGAGCACAGCCCCTGTTAAGAAAAAAGATCAGACATCAGAAAATCAGCAAGTAAATCCTTCAAAGGTGAAAGCATCAGCTCCTCCCAAGAAGACTGTTGCCCCTATCAAGCATCAAACTCTGGAAAGTCAGCCTCCTGTTGAACAGCAAAGTAATCAGGAAGCTCCTTCGAATCAGGTAAAGGTCTCTGATAAAGATTCTGATAAAGTCCCATATTCGTTCAATTTTGAGGCTGAAATACAAAAAATTAAAATTCCTATTCCTCTAGTCGAGTTGATGAAAAATGAAGCATTCAAAAAGGATATCCTCAAAACTCTAGATCCCCAATTTGTATCCCTTTCTGCTGATATCCTCAACATATATGATGAAAAACCAATCATTACTCTGGACCAAATGATAGAAGACAAATATGAAAGATGTCCTCCCTTTTACATCTCTCTCAATATTCATGAGAAAACACTGCATAACTGTTTATTGGACTCTGGTGCTTCACATAATTTGATGCCAAAGGCGGTAATGGATGAGCTTGGGCTGGATATCACCAAGTCTTATCATGATCTTTCCTCTTTTGACTATCGAAAATTCAAATGCCTTCGGATGATCAATGACTTGGTTGTAACCTTAACACAAGCTTCCATGAAGACTATGGTTATGGATATAGTGGTGGCAGACATACCACCTAAATTTGGATGTCTACTGTCAAGATCGTGGATGAAGAGGCTAGGTGGCACTATTCAAATGGATCTCTCCTACGCTACTATCCATGTCTTTGGAGGGGTGAATAGAAGGCTATACAAGGAATCTCAATTGGCATATGTAATCAGAGACGAAAAGAATCCATCCAATCATCCTATCTATTCTGTTGACACAGGTATGGGGTCTTGTATTTTGCAAATTGATGATTCATTACCAGATACATTGCTGCTCAGAAAACCAATAGTTCAGCCCACAGAAACAACAGAAGATGATCTTTGGACCATGTTCTTTGACGGTGCTTGCACTAAAGAATCAGCAGGAGCGGGAGTGGTATTGATTTCCCCTTCCAAGAAAACTTCTCATTTGTCCTTTAAACTTGATTTTAAAGTGACTAATAATATTGTTGAGTATGAAGCACTACTTCTGGGGCTGAATGCAGCCAAAGAGAGGAAGATTAAAAAATTGCAGGTGTTTGGAGATGCAGATTTGATTATTCAGTAGGTGAATAAGTCCTTTCAGGCAAAGCATGTCAGGCTGAAGGCATACAGAGATGAAGTGTTGAAGGCAATTCACGATTTTGCAGATTTTAGGATTTCATTTATACCTGGAGCAATGAATGAATTGGCTGATTCATTAGCTATGTCAGATTGTGCATTCATACCCCCTCTGCCTCATAAATTGACTTACGAAATTCAAGTTAAATATAGGCCCTCTCTCCCTGATAATGTAAAATTTTGGAAGGTTTTTGAAGACGATGTTGAACTCACTAGTTTCCTTGCAGTGATAGATGAGTTTGCAGATCTGCAGATCGATCAGGAGAATGAACACGACAATGAAATTGAGGAGCCAAAGTTCAGAAGCAAAATCACAGCACATGAAATAGTTCAGCTGTCTACCAACAAAATTCCTAAAGGTTTGGTCCCGTTGGAAAGGTTGTTCGATAATAATGATGTTGTTGTCAAATTGGAAAGTGGGGAAAAAGATTCAGAAGTTTTGCAGTACAATGTAGCTAGTGAACAAGATCCCAAGTATGTCAACTTAGCCTCACATTTGACTGAAAAACAAAGGGCTGATTTTGGTGAATTTCTAAAGGAGTTTGCTGACATTTTCGCTTGGCAATATGATGACTTGAAGACTTTTGACACTGAGGTAATTCAGCATAAGATTCCCTTGAATAAAGACACCAAACCTTTCAGGCAGAAGCTTAGATCCTTCAACCCTTTGTTGTTGCCTACAATGGAAAGGGAAATTAAAAAACTATTGGATGCTCGCATCATCATTCCCCTCAGATATTCAGAATGGATTGTGAATCCCGTACCAGTCAGGAAGAAGAATGGGGAGATCAGACTCTGCGTCAACTTCAGAAATTTGAATAAGTGCTCTAGGAAGGACAATTACCCTCTGCCCAAAATGGAGCATATTTTGCAGAAGGTGTCGGGATCAAAGGTAATATCTTTTATTGATGGGTTTTCCGGATACAACCATATTGCTGTCCATCTGGATGATAAAGAAAAGACTGCTTTTACCACTCCATGGGGTATGTTTATGTACAAGAAGATGCCCTTTGGATTGATGAATGCAGGAGTGACATTCCAAAGGGCAATGGACATTTCTTTCATTGGAGAGAAAGATAAATTTGTCCCGATATATCTCGATGATATCATTGTTTTCTCAAGCAGCCATGAACTTCATTTGCAGCACTTAAAAAGGACATTTCTGAAATGTCGAAGGTATGGCATTTCTCTTAACCCAAAAAAATCAAATTTTTCACTTAAGGAAGGGAAATTACTTGGGCATTATGTTTCAGCTGATTGGGTAAAAATTGACCCAAAGAGGGTAGAAGCAATTAAAAATCTGTCTCTTCCTAGATCAAAGAAGGACATTCAGTCTTTCCTTGGGACTATAAACTTTGTCAGAAGGTTTATAGTAAATTTTGTTGAACTCACAAAGCATATCACTGCTATGTTGAGAAAAGATCCTGAGGTAAAATGGACTGAAGCAGCCAGACATTCATTCAATGCCATCAAGGAAGCCATCACAACAGCCCCTATTTTGATCAGCCCCGATTTCTCCAAGGTATTTTACATTTTTTCATTTGCTTCAAGTGATACAATTACAGTAGTACTCTTGCAGAAAAATGTTGATGATCAGGAGCAGCCAGTTGCCTTCTTCAGTAAGGTCTTGAGGGACGCAGAGGTAAAGTATGAATTGTTGGAGAAACAAGCATATGCACTTGTCAAGTCATTGAAAGCTTTCAGAGTTTACATTCTTCAGGCAAAGGTAATAGCTTTCGTTCCCTCCATTTCAGTTAAAGATGTGCTTGTCCAACCCGACATAGATGGAAAAAGGAGTAAGTGGATAGCAAGGTTGATTGAATTCGATTTTGAAATCAAACCAGCAAAACTTGTGAAGGGTCAGGGCCTTGCCAAACTTCTGGCAGAGGAAAATTGCAGGCTGCTCGAAATAAATTTGATGAGTATTAATGCAGAAAATGTTCAGTCTTCAGAGAATAAAGAAGGTGAGGAAATGCAGGTCTCAGCTCACTTAGCTGATTGCAAATGGTACATCCATATTATTCATTTTCTGCAAACTTTATCAGTCCCATCAGATTTGACAAAAACTCAAAGAAGGGCTTTGAAGCTCAAAGCCATAAATTTCTGCATCAATGACAACTTATTGTTATGGAAAAATCCCATAGSTTTATTGTTGAGGTGCRTAAACCAAGAAGAAGMAKCTAAGGTCATGATTGAATTTCATAATAGTGAATGCGGGGGACATCACTATTGGAAAACCACTGCACACAAAATCTTAAGATCTGGTTACTACTGGCCATCCTTATTTTCATATGTGTATGAGTTTGTGAGAACATGTGACAAGTGTCAAATATTCGAAGGTAAACAACAACTGAAATCTCTTCCCCTCAAACCTATAGTGGTCACAGGGCCTTTCCAGCAGTGGGGCCTGGACTTCATAAGTGAAATTCATCCGCCTTCTAGTGGTCGGCACCGGTGGATCCTGGTTCCCACCGATTACTTTACAAAGTGGATTGAGGCTATTCCCACCCGGAACGCCAATCATACTGTCATCATAAAATTTCTGCAAGAAAACATATTTGCCATATTTGGTTGCCCTAAGAGAATAGTCACTGATAACGCTGATGCATTCAAAGATAAACACTTGGTGAAATTGTGTGAAGAGCTTGGAATTCAGCTGGTACATTCCACTGCTTACTATCCGCAAGGGAATGGATTAGCTGAGTCATCCAACAAGAGTTTAGTCAGAATTATAAAGAAGTTGCTTGAACAAAATGCCAAAGGTTAGGATTCCAAATTGAAGTTTTCTTTGTGGGCTGACAGGGTTACATGTAATAAATCAATTGGTACATCTCCTTTCAAGTTGGTATATGGTACTGAAGCCAGATTTCCTGTTCAACTTGCATTGTCGGTTGTAAAGTTTTTTCAAGAAAGTGATTCTAAACCAAGTGATTTGACCCGGAGAATTCATAATTTGGTAGAACTACAGCAAGATAGAGAGCAGCTCTTGGAAAAAATAGAATTGCATCAAGAGAGAATCAAGGAGTCCTTCGACAAGAGAGTCAAATCAAATGTCTTCAAAACACGGGATTTAGTCTTAAAATGGGATGCAGAAAGGCAAGAGAAGGGGAAACACGACAAATTTGAGGCTCTCTGGACAGGTCCTTTTGTCATAACAATGGTGCAGCAGAACAATACCTTTGTTCTCCAAACTCTTTCAGGCGAGGAAGTAGTAGGTGGCCCTTTCAATGGGCGCTTTTTGAAGATCTATTTCTCATAAGGCTTTTCTTTGAAGCCCTGTTCTACTTGTACATATTCTTTTTCAGTTCTGTTTTCTTTATTTCTGTCACTTGAATAACTCCATGCCCAATGGTACTAGCAAAACTATTTTTCAAATTTTTGTTTTAAATTGTAATAGGGCTATTGAGTCTAGCTAGGTTCTTGGTCACCTCACAGGGAGATGCCCATCCCAATTGGAGCCAAATGTTAGCTCCCAAAATGAACCCGTCCCTATGGTCACATTTTGTGGTGGATAGCATGGCTATTGGTAGTTTTCTCAAATTGGTTTTAAGTTTTTCTAGCTGCAAGACTTAGGTTTTGATTTTTGTCTTAGAAATAAGATGACCCATAAAGGTCTTCCCTTCAAAATTTTCATAAAATGTTTTCAACAGCTAACGCGTGCTTAAAAGATGATGGTTAGCTGGTGAAAGTGGAAACTTTCAACAACTAAGAAGCATTTCTCACAGGTCGTTAGCTGGTGAAAGTGGGAATTGTCAAACATCCAAAGAGTGTTTCTCACGGGGTGTGCACTGGTGAAAGTGGTGACTTTCAACAGCTAAGGAGCATTTCTCACAGGTTGTGCGCTGATGAAAGCAGAAGTTTTCAACAGTTGAAGAGCACTTCTCACGAGTTTCATGTTGGTGAAAGCGGAGATCATGTGCGTTTTATCCACGTAAAAAATCTAATGATGATATGTTCAGCCCACATCATGCAATCAAGAATGATGCACTGGTGAAAGTGGACAATCATGGAAACTCGATTTGCACGTCTAAATCGGATTACAAGTTGGATCTTGTTCAAAAACGCATGCTTTACAATCATGGCGTCGGAAATGGAAAATTTGAATCCATTATCGCAGGTACAGAAGCTGTACTACTTGGCTGACGGCATCACATTAGTTCATCACTTCCCCAACACGCATCACTCACTAATGTATGCTAAGTTTTTAATTTTGAAAGACAGAGACGACTCCCGAGTGCTTTCACCAGCGCGAGACCTTGGCCCGAATAGCAGTTTGTTGTGTTGTGTGTGCAGAATCGGTTGGGATTTTGGGTTGCAGATGGCGAGGAGACGCAGTGGGTCTTTACTAAGAAAAGAGTTAGACAGTCTATCTTTCCTACAGACGCATCCAGAAGTACAGAAACACTTCTCAAACGCAGGTTGCATCGAATTTGTTGAGAGGCTACAGAATGGTTGTCACCAGTCAACAGCAGAGGCTTTTGCTAAAACATTTGACGGGAATAAGGCTCATGTTGGGTCCTTGGAGATCATTGTAGATGAAGCTTCCATCGCTGCAGCGACCAGCCTACCAAGATCAGGCCAGAGTTGGTTCAAAACTACTGCCACCAAAAACTTAAATTTCAGAGCATATTTGAAGGAAGAATTCAAGCACAATGCATGGAAGAAGAGCATGTCAGTTTCCCATTTAGAGGATGAGTGGAAGGATTTGTTTAAGGGCATCCAACTCTACAAACCTTCATAAGGAAGATATGATAAACTCATGATGTATCATTTCAAGCTCCTAGACCATTTCACAGGTAAAACTCTCCTCAATCTACCTTTTTTCTTGCACAAGAGCTTAACTAAGGTCTGTAAAAAGATTAGAGCTCAACCCCTAAGCATGAAGAACACTCTGTGCCACTTTGGCCTTATTAAATTGATCATTCTGGAGGAGTTAAGACAGAAGGGAAGGAGTTGGCAGCATTTTTTATTTTGGGAGGGCTTTGAAACTCAAACTCAGCCCGTAAATGAATAGGGGAGAGGTGGAAAGAAGCAATTGACTCCTCAAAGTAGTTCGCGGAAGAGGAGAACCCTTCCAGGACCTCCAGAAGATAGAATCTCTGGTGTGAAATCTCACAGGTCAAAGAAAAAGTTGAATTTTGAGACTACTACAGAGTAGCCTACAGAGAAGAAAACAAACATCTTGAACCTGCCATATACAGACTCAGAACCAGAGCAAGAAGATGAGAGCCCTGTCATCAAAAGTCCTAAACACTCAATTGAGTTTGCACAGAATTATGAGACCTTTACTCACACTGAGGAAGGAGAAACATCAAAGAGCACTAAGTCAAAGAAAACACAGAAAATCAAGCATCTTAAAGAAGTGATCGCTCAGCAGGAGGTCTTAGAACGAGTAATCAAAGAAAGATATAAAAAGTTGTCTGATAATTTTGCAAAAACCAACGCTGCATTCAAAAAACTGGCTCGGGAAAGTGTCAAGGAAAAGAAGAGGAAACAAAAAATCACCAAAGACTATAACAGTCTATGGTGGCTAGCAAAGCGCCTTAAAAGAAAAATCAGAAGATTGAAGCAAAAGCAAAAGTCCCACCCAGATTTGAAAGTGCTTGCCCAGGTTGCTGTAAACATGCAAGGGGATAAGTCAGAGACACATTGAGTTTTTATTGAAATCGCATTTTTGGAGGTGAAAGTTCATTTTGGGCTCAGGCAGGGCTTTCACCAGCACACAGTGTAATTTTGCAACCAGTTAGCTGGTGAAAGGCGGCGCTTTCACCAGCTAACCAGCGAATCAAAAGGCGAGTTAGCTGGTGAAAGAAGAAAAAGCATTTTTGGAAACTAGGGACAGAGCAGGTCATTTTTCACAGGTTATAAAGGAATCCCAGAGTATCAAGGGATAACAACTTGTTGGCAAAGGACTCTGCATCAGAGATTCGAGGGAATTTTGAGAATCACATGCTAAACAACTCTCCTAAAGTATCTGCTATAAACAACTGAAGAAATCCAACTGCTAAGACAGGTGCCTCTGCATATTTCATGACACCACATATTCCAGAAGACTGAAGAATACAACTGTCGAAGTTTGAGATTGAAGACAATTCGAATGTTAGTTTAGTTATTAAGTCTTTATTATCAAGTTGTTTAGTTAGATTTGAATTGTTATTTTTAAATACAGCTCCATGTTTTTAGGATCTGTAAAACTGATTGTAAAAGGCTATAAATGCATGTTTTTGCTAAGAGACAAGGGTTCAAACTGGGAGATATTTTGTGCCACTGTATAGACTCTTATTTGCAGAAATAAAGTTCAGTTTCCTTCCGTTTTCAATATCAAAATATCCATCTTTCCCTTTCTGTACTTTGTTTCAGTTTATTTTAGTTCATGAAGACTGTTATCTCTTTATTGAGCTCATAGACTTGAAATTAAAGGATTTCTCTCTATCTTGCGTTAAGCCCTACATTCAGTTGTATTTGGCAATCAAGAATAGTGTTCTTCATCCTCTC
The DNA here is from genome assembly GCA_009831015.1 of Picea engelmannii. Classification (NCBI taxonomy): domain Eukaryota; kingdom Viridiplantae; phylum Streptophyta; class Pinopsida; order Pinales; family Pinaceae; genus Picea; species Picea engelmannii. The sequence goes on along the minus strand of ML781656.1, from coordinate 561,599 downwards.
CTTTCAATTTACTTGATCTGATTATTGTTTCCTGAAAGCACTGTTTGTTTAGATGTGTGATGAGTTGTTTATTACATTGATCATTAAAGACCCCATTGTTCCAAGCACATATACACATTATTTCTAAGTTACCAAGCATCCTTAGCCTACAACCCTAAGGAGTTTCTTGGAGTGATAACAGAACTTATGTATTTTACAGTGTTACTATTCAAACTTTGATTATAATATATATATTTCATAATTTTGGAATTCAAAATAACAATTTTTGTCTCCTATTTGATTTCTCATAATTGATGGAAAAATAGTGGCAAAGTTAACTTGTTATGAATTAATGTTTTGTATATTCTCATTTTTACAATGCATTAAATTAAGCATCAAATTTTTAAATACTTTTTTGCCATGTATTAATTTAAATGTTGTTACAGGTATGAACTAACTGAGAGGGGGGGGGGGTGAATCAGTTAGTGTAGATTATTAACCATTTTCCACTTTTTAACTTTGAATCATTAATCTTAGTGGCAGTGAGTCTTTACTGTGAAATCCAGAGTTATAAACATAA
>ML781656.1:513345-541683 GCA_009831015.1 Picea engelmannii | reverse complement strand
ATCAATGACAACTCATTGATCCATCTTCATCTATGCATTCTCATCAAGGACAATACATATTATATTACATCAATCATAAATCAATCAATCCTTTGACATCAATCAATCAAACCATTGGCATCAATGACAACATGATCCAATAGATAGGTATGTCAATGGATGACTGGGAGAAACTCAAGAAAAGAGAAAGGACTACAATTCGACTTTGTCTTGTGGATTTGGTATTGTTGAATGTCTCAGGTGAATATTCGTTCAAGAAACTGTGGGACAAGTTGGGGAGCTTGTACCAGTTAAAACCCCTAGTAAATAAGTTGTTTCTCACAAAGAAATTGTATCTTCTGAGGATGAGTGAGGGAAGTTCGATGAATGAGCATTTAAATGTGTTTAATACCATTATAAGTCATTTATCTTCTGTGGATATTAAAATCACTGAGGATGAGAAATGTATTAGCCTATTATGTTCTTTGTCAGACTTTTGTGATAGATTAGTCATGGATATAGGGAGTAATACACCCACATTAGCACTAGAATATGTGGTTGCATCTCTATTATCAGAAGAAATGAGAAAGAAGAACATGGAAGGATCAACCAAAGAAGCTTTAGGGGTGAGAGGTCAAACGGTTGACAGAGATAAAGGCAAATTCTCCAGTAGAAATTCTAAGTCGAAGGGTAGATCTAAATCCCCTATTCATTCGACAAGAATATGTTGGAAATGCGGTAAATTTGGGGATTGCAAAAGGGACTACAAGTTGAAGGAAATGAAATTCAATACAGGATCCGACGAGAAGCAATCGACTAAGAGAAAGATGACTCTAGATAAATGAGGAAATGTGTACATGGCGTCGACTAGTACACAGTCAGATCAAGATGTTTGGTTGATCAAATAACAAACATCCTATCATATGACACCACATAGAGAATTGTTCTACAAATATGAACATTATGAAGGAGGAGACGTGTTCTTGGAGCACGACTTGACAACCAAAATTGTCGCACGAGGTACAGTTCGATTAATATTGTACGATGGGAGGAATATAACACTTCTAGTTGTGCTACACATTCTGGGTTTGGAAAGAAACTTGATATCTTTCAGCAATATGAGTGATGCATAGGTGCACACTTCAGAAGGATTAATGCAATATGGTCAGAGGTGCGAAGGTCTTAATGAAAGGAGTTCGTATTGGAACCCTATACAAGTTATTAGAGAGTGTCAACTTTATTGGATGCAACGTCATCATTGTTTCTGAATTGGACTCGACTTCATATCGACTCGACTTGACTCAAGTTGAGTCGATTCAAACTGAATCGACAAGTCATCATAAATTCGACCCGACCATGTTATGGCACGAGAGGATGGGACACATTGGAGAAAAAGGCCTTCGAGCTATGCATAATAAAGGTATGATCGAATACTTTCCTTAATGTAATTTAGAAGTCGACTTTTTTGAACGTTGTATATATGGAAAATAAAGTCGGGTGAGGTTCCCATCTGGAGCGACAAGGGAAAGTGGGATTCTAGAGTTGGTTCATAGTGATGTTTTTGGCCCTATTTCAGTTCCTTCACATGGTGGATCCCTATATTATGTCTCCTTCATATATGATTTTTCCAGGAAGACGTGAATATATTTCCTAAGGAATAAATCAGAGGTTTTTGAGAAATTCAAAGAGTTTAAATCTCTTGCACAAAACCAAATGTTATCACTAGAATTCACCTCCATATTTCATTGGAGGTATGCCCAGTACCCATCACAGTTTTATATGTCATGGGTTGGTTTTAAAGAGGTCGAATGGGCGTAGACTCAAGACAATATCATTTTAACTCAAAAAACAGGGACCAATATGCACAAGTAGGTGAGTTCTTGATCAACTTCGTTCAACGCGTTGAGCTTAAATTTGAGCAGAGGGAAGAATTAGCAAGAAATATGAATGAGACTACTTTGGGCATCAGGCCTTCCAGCAGCTCGGAGAGGAAAAAATCAATACTCAAGGGAAATCTTGAGATCAAGCTTCAGACACTGAAATATGGTGTAAGAAACATAGTTACAGCAGTAGGATGATCAAACCTTCATCACCCTGCAACTACAATAGCTCGACTAGATCTTCCATGCCCAATCCATCCAATGTAAGAGGGAAACGACAACACGGGAAACTGATTAAAACTGGTTGTGATGCCACTGTGATCAAACCTACATCACAACAACATAACTACCCTCGACTGGATCATCCATGCCCAAGTGTTATAACATAGTTGTTACAGAGAAATGGAAAGGAAGCTGAATTTCATTAAATGAGAAGTCTCAAATACAGATACATAACTAGAAGAACAAGAGCTTCATCAAAACTTTACAATGTGGGAGCCTAGATCAACCATCAACCATAAAAAAAATATTAAAATGACTCTTATATACTCAAAACAATTCACCACTGCCAGCAGAGGCATGCCCGAGTCTTTTCATTCAAGTCTTTACGTCCACATGTTCTCTGGAAGACTGCACATGCAGTCTTCTGTCAGACAGAATCGTTTTGCAGGAACCTGCAAAAGAACCGACTTGTTGACAGTCTGGCCTGGCTTTCCATTTATGTGGTGAGACGAGGTTTCAACCACCTCTCTCACTTTCAATTACTACCTGCATTGGGATTGAAACGCGGCTCAAATCTTCCCTCTTCAGATTAATGGATCAGATCTTCCCTTTTCAAATCAACAGCTGAGATCTGCTTCGCGATTTGGGCTTTGGACTTTTCAAACTTCAAACTTTATTTTCCACAAGAAAATCCTCTGGAGCTAGGGATCCAATAATGCGTGGCTATTGGATTCAAACAACTGAGATCCACTTCGGGTCTTTGTGACTTCAGCCACTTCAGGACTTCGAGCACTTTGGGTGCTATACTTCTCACAATTTTGGATTCTGAACACCCGCGAACCACCGACCTAAACTCCACATGGGATCCCAAGCGTTGGAAGTTGAACTCTCATGTTTGCTTGATTCGAGTCTTGAATGGGTCACTCTAAAAGGTGCGCTTTGAAATCGAAACTAATACCCGCGCAAGAAAAGAATTGGGTCGCCCTGTGGCCCTTAGACATCTTTATGTGATAACACCAAACATATAAGAATATTAAGGTGCTTAGAACTGACAACAATGGTAAATTCTGTGGAAAAGAATTTGATGAGTTCTACAAGCAGTATGGCATAGCACACCAAAATACCACACCATATAGCCCACAGAAAAATGGAGTTGTTGAGAAAATGAATAGAACATTAATAGACAAGGCAAGGATCATGCTCAGTGGTGTTGGTATCACACAAGAATTATGAGCGGAGGCAGTCGACACTGCAAAATATCTATTGAATATGTCTCCTTCGTCAGCATTAGTCGACATGAATCCACATGAAGTATGGTTGGGTAAGAAACCGTTGGTTTCACATATGAAATTATTTGGCTTTGATGCATTTTTTCATGTTCCCAACGAAAAGAGGAGAAATCTAGACAAGAACGCAGTCAAGTCTATTTTCATTGGATACAAAGAAGGAATGGAAGGATATAAGCTCTAGGATCCTGCATCAAGGAAAATAGTGTACAGTCAAGATGTGGTCTTCAGAGAAGTCGGATGTAAGTCTGAGCATGAAGAAATTTTTCAGACTGAGAATAATCCAAATAAGGTGTGGTTTGAATTGAGGAATGAAGAAGATGATTCAATTGAGTCGACTAAATCAGAAGAAGAGATGGAACAACCGACCCCAGTTGTAAGGATTTCAGAACGAAAAAGAAAACCATTTGAAAGGTATAGTAAGTCTGACTTCTATTGTGCATTTATGTTAACTACCACTAACAATGAGCCCAAGTCGGTCGGGGAGGTAGTCGAATCAACAAAGGGAAAAATATGGAAGGATGTTATGGTCGAAGAGATGGAATCCTTGCACAAGAATGAGACATGGGACTTAGTCAAATTACCTGGTGGAAGAAAGCCTATCAAGAGAAAATGGTTATTCAAAAAGAAGATGAATGTAGTAGGTCAAGTCAAGAAATTCAAAGCTTGACTGGTAGCGAAAGGATATTCCCAAATCAAAGGAGTTGACTTTGTTGATATTTTTTCCCCTGTCGCAAAATTAACTTCCATTAGAATACTAATATCTATGGTTGAAACATTTGATCTAGAAATAGAACAAATGGATGTGAATACAACATTCCTACTCGGGGACCTAGAAGACAAAATATACATGAAACAACCTGAAGGATTTGTGTTAAAGGGGAAGAAATATTTGGTGTGCAAACTGAAAAGAACCCTTTATGGTCTAAAGCAATCACCAAGAATGTGGCACCAAAATTTCGAAACATACATCCCTAGTTTGGGGTTTGTGAGAAGCAAAGTTGATCACTGCATATATTCCAAAGAAGAATGTGGGAGTTTCATATATGTATCAGTGTATGTCAATGACATGTTGTTGATTGGAAACATCATGAATTCAATAAAGGAGGTGAAGAAGCAGTTGATGCGAAATTATCTTTTAAAGACTTGGTTAAATTTTATGCATGAGTTCATTTACCAATTAGGAATTGATGAAAGAAGAAGAAATTAGAGATATTATAGAAGCCATAATAATAAATGTAGATCTAAATGTAATCACAAATAACAACAAAGTTGTTAACGGAGTTCGTCAAGATTACCTATGTCTCTGGGCCTTTGTCTCAGTGGGTGAGTATTTCTTATTTCTCTTCAATGTTTCAAAAGTACATCATAAAAGTATCAAAAGGATTACAAAATGATCTGGTTGTGTTCTTCTCAACCTAAAGAATCCAACAAAACTGACGGCACTAAAAGAGGATGAGCATAGCTCCCAGAAATGGCCCGCACAGTTCAACTCCTCAATGGCTTCCCTGCATAAAAATGACTTTGGCTTTCAAATTCCTCAGCATTTCTTCTGTTTTGAACCTATTTAATGCTACTAAGAACACCTAGTTTATATATATTTGGATTTGGTATCACTCTCCCAACTTCCTTCCAATATCTGGCCTCAAATCAGGCTCCAAATCCCCCAATATTGGATAAAATCCATTAAAATCAGCTAAAATAACCATAAAAAATCTTATTTTATGGTCAAAAACCCACAAATTGGAAAAATGCAGGGCACAACCCTCTATTCCCAGGCTCCTGGCCATATGGGAGGTGTCATATGTCCTCGTTTTGGCATGCCCTTGGTTTGCGCTAGCTCCGGTCATATGGGTATGGCCATGTGGCCAAGTCCTTACCTCTCGCGCCCCAAACTTTGGACTAGCTCCCAAAACCTGGTTGTATGGAACTATACCTCCACAGCCCTAAACCTCCATAGTTCTGGTCACGGTTCATAGCCCCTAGTCTAGATCCTGGTCGCGGGCTAGCCCCCCGCCGACAAGGGCCTATCCCAAACACCTTTCCACCACAAACTCTTATATATTTTTTTCCATAACAAAAACAAGGAACACCATTCACCCATCCGGTTAGCTTAGGGAGTTTAGTTTGGTAGTGCCCGTGGAGGTCAGGGGTTCGAAACTTGTGGGTAACAAAATTTTTTACCCAGGCAACATTGGATAAATATGGGGTGCCACGTGGCACCCTCTGATTGGGCCACATGTCACCCTTTGATTTGTTCGTACCACACAGCCAGCATCCAGTAATTGCACAGTTAGCATGCACAGTCAGTTGTCATGTCACAGTCATACAGCCCAGTCACTTATCAAGTCAGTTGTCGTGTCATCATCTGTACAACCCAGTTTTCATATGTACTACCACGTGTCATCCTATCATTGGGCCACATCATGTACGTACTGCCACGTGTCATCCGTATAGTGCCATGTGTCAAATCCGTATTGGTGCCAACTCAACCCAAAAATTCCAAATTCAAGTGACATGTGTCACCTCCTGGTGATGCCATGTCAGCATGATGACATCATCATGATGTCATGTTGATGTCACTTATCATATTGCTGACATCAGCAATACGACCTGTTGACTTTGACCAATTTGACTTTTTCTCTGTTTGGGAAATCGGTCAGAACGCGATATCTTTCACATACGGCATCCATTTGCGAAAAAAAATTATATGGTCGGAATCAGTGTGACGAGCAGGACTCAATGGCTTTGGTTTCATTGAATTCTGAGAACTTTTATTTTTAGGCCTTCCTGGATCCATTTTGGATCATGCCTCCCCACTAAGAACTTTTGGTCCTCCAAAAGGGTATTAACCAGTCATCAAGTGCAAGATAAGCCACCCCACTCGTTCTTTGTCTTTAAACTATGTCATGTGCACCTGTATCATCAATATCAATTGTAAAACAACCATGACAACTAACAACATAATGTTAGCCACTTGTACTCTTTCACATCTTACTAAAGCCACTACCATCCATGTTGAAAACATTAGCAGCGATAACATCAGAAATATGACTGCAAATGAGCTAATATATTTGAAGTACTTGCATGACATTAGCTTATCTTGAAGCAATGTATTATTGAACTTTCAGTCTAAAACCATCTCATGTTCATGCTTAATATCAATTTCTTTACTTGGCACAATTATAGGTGTGTTGCTTGCATAAGTTGCCTTCCTTAATTGTCCATTGTTTGAAGAGACTGACTTGATTTTATGTGATGAGCATGTACAACATATTCATTTCCTTATTTATTTAAGTGATATTGATTATGTTCCCTGTAGAATATTTCTTTGAGATCATACAAATAAGAGTTGCCTAAGACCATTCCACATTCATTGAGTGGCACCACATCACACGTTACCTCATCCACAAATTTTGATGAAATTTAAAACTTTAAAGTGCATTGCTTTGTTGTGCAATTTATGATTGTTGCTTATCCATTTAAGTGAGTAAGGTTTATGATGTAGCTTAGTTATCGATCCCAATTGTTTAACCACTTCCTATGATATCAAGTTAGATTGAGATCCACTATCTATAAATGTATTGGTCTTAGTATGTTTCATTATCACCTTTATGTGAAACAACTTACTTCTAGAATCATATCCATCACCGATTTTACCTGTCAAACCAACTGTTGTGATCTTAGTCTCATCACCTGAATCATATCCCAAGTATGTTGGTCATGTTGTTGTTGCAACTATTTTCCTCCCTTTCCTCTCTTTGAACCATTTTGGTCTCTTCTCTAGATGCAATTTCCAGCAATGGTCATCATCATGCCCTTCTTTCTTGCAATGCTTTCAAGAGAGCTTCTCTTCCCTTCTTGTCGCTGAATTTTATTTCTTACCATTCCCCTTTCTTTTGTCCTCTATCCTTGAAGACTATTCTCCTGATACACCAACTCCTATTTTCCCTGCTTCAATGTATGTTTCTTGAACAGAAACCTCATCAAGATTAGTAGGTCCAAACATAAATACAGTGTTATGAATATGTGTAAGTAAAACTCCTATATACTTCATAAGAGTTTCTTGGGTATGTAATGGAATGTTTAACATTAATTCCATCTTACGAAATTCATATGTGTATTCTTGCACCATTTATCCCTTTCTTAGTTTAAGGCTTTTCCATTCAATTAAATCTTTCTCCTTATAACCCAAAGGATAAAATTGCTTTCTAAGTGAAAAAACAAAAGCTTGCCATGATGGAAATACATTACCAACTTTATCTGTGCCATTTTGAAACTTACTTTTCCACCAGATGAATGTTGTGCCTGCAAGACGAAGCGATTCCAACTTGATTTGAGTTACCTCATCCTTGATTTGTTGCACACTGCAATAAACTTCCATCTATCTAACCCAATTATAAAGCCTCTCAGCATTGACTTCACCATCATACATGGGTAATTCAAATTTCACATCAAGCTTAAGTAAAGGCATATCATGTTTATGTTTATGGGAATGTTTTCTTGCGGTGGATTTTGAGCTTCTACTTGAAGAAGAAGAAGTTGATGAAGAATAAGGAGGTGAAGGAGGAGGTTTAGCAGGATCCTCTCCTTCTTCACTTTTGTCTTGTTTGGAATATTTCCCTTGTAAATGCCTCTTCCATTCCAATTAATCCTCATATAAGACCTTTACCATCTCAAACATGGCGAATAAAGTCTTTTGCAACTCTATCTTGTTTTGAGACATGCCTTCTTCCGATGTCATCTCCTCACTTTGAGAAGTCTTCTTTCTCGATCCAATCTCTGGATCCCCTTCTACAATCTTGCCTTCACCATGACTCATCATTTCCATGGTAATCATGCAAACTCAAAAACCAACTGTCAACCTGCTCTGATACCACTTGATCTGAAATGATATTTTAAAGACTTGGTTAAGTTTTAAGCATGAGTTCATTTACCAATTAGGAATTGATGAAAGGAGAAGAAATTAATGAGATATTATAGTAGTCATAATAAGAAATGTACATCAGAATGTAAGCACAAAGAACAACAAAACATAACAGAAATTTTGTTCACGGAGTTCGGCAAGATTGCCTACGTCTTCGGGCCTTTGTCTCAGTGGGTGAGGCTTTCTTATTTACCTTCAATGCTTCAAAATTACATCAGAAAAGTGTCAAAAGGATTACAAATGGGTATGAGTATGTTCTTCTCGACCTCAATAATCCAACACAACTGACGGAACTAAAAAAGGATGAGCGTAGCTCCCAGAATTGGCCTGGAAAGTTCCCCTCCTCAATGGCCTCCCTGCATAAAAATGACTTTGGCTTTCAAATTCCTCAGCATTTCTCCTATTTTGAACCTCTTTAATGCTGCTAAGAACCCATGGTTTATTTAGATTTGTATTTGGTATCAATCTCCCAACTTCCTCCCAATATCTGGCCTCAAATCGGGCTCCAAATCCCCAAATATTAGCTAAAATCCATTAAAATCAACTAAAATAACCATAAAAAATCTTATTCTATGGTCAAAACCCACAAATTGGCAAAATGCAAGGTGCATCCCCTTATTCCCGGGCTCCTAGACATATGGGAGGCACCATATGTCCTCGGTTTGGCGTGCCCTTGATCTGCGCTAGCTATGGTCGTATGGGTATGGCCATGTGGCCAAGTCCTTACCTCTCGTGCCCCAAACTTCGGATTGGCTCCCAAAACCTAGTCGTATGGCACAATACATCCACAGCCCTAAACCTCCATAGCTCTGGTCATGGTTCGTAGCCCCTGTTCTAGCTCCTGGTCACGAGCTAGCCCCTCGCCAGCCGGGGCCTATCCCAAACACCTTGCCACCACAAACTCTTATATATTTTTTGCGATACCAATAACAAGGAACACCATTCACCCATCTGGTTAGCCCAAGGAGTTTAGTCTGTTGCCTCTCGTAGAGGTCGGGGGTTCGAAACTTGCGAGTAACAAAACTTTTGACCCGGCCATCATTAGATAAATCTGGGGTGCCACGTGGTGCCCTCTGATTGGGCCACGTGTCACCCCGTGATTCGTTTGTACCACACAATCAGCATGCACAATCAGCTACCACGTCACCTTCGTACAAGCCAGTCATCTTCCATGTATGCATCTGTACAGCCTAGTTATTGTCTGTACTGCCACGTCTCATCCTATCATTGGGCCACGTCATGTATGGACTTCCACGTGTCATATGTACAGTGCCACATGTCAAATCTGTATTGGTGCCAACTCAGCCTGAAAACACAAAATTTGAGTGACGCGTGTCACCTCCTGGTTATTCCATGTCATCATGATGATGTCATGCTAACAACACTTGTCGTACTGCTGACATCAGCAGTACGTCCTATTGACTTTGACTAGTTTGACTTTTTGCATGTTTGGGAAATCGGTCAGAACGTGATATCTTTCGCATACGGTGTCCATTTGCGAAAAACAATTATATGGCCGGAATCAGTGCGACAAGATGGACACAATAGTGGTGGTTTTGTCCGATTCCAAGAACTTTGATTTTTAGGGCTTCCTGGATCCATTTTGGATCAACAGTTATCCTCCAAGTTCGACATGAAGTATCTTGCTATAGTGAACTTCATTCTAGGAATGAATATTAAGAGAAATCAAGTAGCTAGAAATCTTTGGTTTAACCAGACGAAGTATATTGAAACAATCTTGAAACATTTCAACATGTAGGATTGCAAACTTGTGAAGGTGCCAATTCTTGTGGGAGAAATTCAAATTGTTGAACAGTGTCCAAGGACACTGGAGGAAATAGAGGACATGGCATGTGTTCCCTGTGCAAGTGTTGTTGGTATTTTAATGTATGTGATGGTTTTCACTTGAACAAACATTTCCCGTGTAGTGGGAGTGTTGAGCAGATACATGTCGACACCTGGGAAGGAGCACTAGATAGTTGTCAAAAGATTATTTAGGTATTTGTGTGGCACAAAAGATTATGCTATATGCTACCAAGGAAAACCTAGACATGATATTGAATTAAATGTACATGGATTTGTCGACACTAACTAGGTTGGAGATCTGGATCGATGGAGGTCGACCAATGGATATGTGTTCAAAATTTTTGGTGGAGCAATAAGTTGAATGAGTAAGCAAGAGGTGATCGTAGCCCTATCAACAACAGAAGTTGAATACATGGCAACCACTCATGGAAGAAAAGAAGCAGTATAGCTACAAAGGTTGTGTTCATGAATCAGGTTTGAACAGAGAGTTATGAAGATAAGTTGCAACAATCAAAGCGTAATATTTCTGGAAAAGAATCCAACTTATTATTCTAAGACTAAGCACATTGATGTACAATACCATTTCAGGAGAGACATGGTGGAAATCAACAAGGTGTTGTTGGAGAAAGTATACGCTTTGGAAAACATAGCAGACTCTTTGACCAAGTATGTGAGTGTTATGAAGTTCTCTTGGTGCAGAGAGGAAATGGGCATTGTTGCCATGGGTTTGTGAACAAGAGTTCATGGCTCTCCCGGTTTCAGCAAAGAAAAAAACAAGTGGGAGAATGTTGGGTTTTTATATTCTTTGTAGTGAAAGTCTAGTCAAGTGGATCGACTGACAGTTGAATTCGAAGGTTGAGGTGTTTTGACCGCGTAAATTCGAATTCGAAGGTCAAGGTGGTTTGATCGAGTAAAGGCAAAGTCGATGGTCGAAGACATCGACAGCAAGTCGAAGAGGTCAACCAGTAAGAGTTCAACAGGCAGGCGTGTGGCAACCAACTGAAGATTGAATGAAGGCCAACTGGTATTCGACTTGTAATCCGACTTGGTAGTCGACTATAATAGAATCTCGAGATTCACAAGATTTGTGACCAATGATCTACATGGATCTGTAACTATTTTTGGGTGCCTTTTTTCTTTAGGTTTTTTCCTACTCTAAAGCTTATAAATAAGATGTGTTGTAATGCTACAAAAAGATGACGAATGGCTAATCACTAAGAATCAATAATCATAGAGGTTGTTGGTCATGTAGATATAAGTTGAATTGGATACAGGGTTCTTCTTATGTAAATAAAGAAGGTATGATGTCGATTTTGTTTTAGGTGTGGACCAAGGTTAGACATGTAACCTTTTATTTTGAATGAATAAGACAACAAGAGAGAATAATTCTCAAGGAATGTTGGCTTTCCCAGTTTCGGTTTCCAAGGTAAAATCTTTGTATATTGTGCATTTTCTTTTTCATTTACTTTATTGATTAAATCTTTCTTCCTCTCTTCTACTAGGTTTAGTGTGGAAGTGTTCCTCATTTCCTAACAATTTTGACAAGTGTTTGCAAGTGAATGCTTACAAGATCCAGGTTTAAGCTCGGTAAAGGTAAGCTTGAAAGTTATAAGCTAGAGATTCAAAGGAGAGTTTTTAAGAAAAAGATGGCTTTCGAAGGAAAGGAAGGATAAGATCCTCACATGAGACCCGAGGAAGTTATGGTTACACTTTGCACGATGAGGGAGATAATATATTATTTGTACCGAAGAGTTCAAAATACTAGTCATGGAGAATCTTCAATAAAAGGAGAAGGAAAAGGTGAAGGTGTTGGTCCTTCAGAACCCTCTTCACCATCATCATCATCATAATCATCTACCAATGGTGCAAGTGAACATTCTTGTCATAAGAATAAGCCCTCTAAGAAATCTACTTTCTCTCATGCTCATGATTTGCCTTTATTAAAGTTAGATGTAAAGTTTGACTTGCCCATTTATGATGGAGAATTGAATGAAAAGAAGTTGGACAATTGGATCAGACAAATTGAAATATAATGCAGGGTATAGAATATCATGGATGAAACTATAAAGATGCAGTTGACTACTCTTCTTCTGGGTGGAACAGCCTTGACATGGTGGGAGAGTAAGACACAAGTTGATCTCGTTCAACAGGGTAAAGAAATTTCTTCTTGGGATGAATTTACTGTTGCAATAAGAAAACAATTGGATCTCAAGTTAAGTTAATATCTGAAGAAATTTTTAAAAAGTTGGGTTTAAAGACCACACCTCATGTGAGGCCATATCCATTAGGTTTGGTGTGCGAGGATAGTAAGTTGAAAGTGACGAAACAATGTAAAATCATATTTGCAAACACATCTAAGTTCTTTGATGAGGTTGAGTTAGATGTCATGCCACTTGACATTTGCGGCATTGTCTTGGGTAATCCATACTTATTTGATAGGAAATCCATATTATATTGTGAAGAGAACAAATATCACCTTTTCGAGGATGGGATTGAATATATCGCCAGAGCTTACCGAATTAAAACTTATATTTCTTTACTGGGCATAGGACAAATGAAGAGACTCGTAAATGCTAGTAAATATTTTGTTCTCGTGATGGTGAAGAAAAAAGAGGAAGATATATCAAATGCTTTGTCAGGTTGTGATCCACATCATAAAAAGGTATTGTTAAAGATCATTTCTAACTATGACGAGTTATTTCAAGAACCTGCAGGGCTTCCTCCTAAGTGGGAGGTTGAACACGGAATTTATTTGCAGCAGGATGCTCCTCTTCCTAACATTGGTGTGAAATGGTTCTTTCAATAGGGAGGTAAGCAACAGAAATCCTTCGAGACATTGAAAGAGAAGATAAGCACTGCACTAGTTTTTGTTTGCTATATTTGAAACATACATTTGAGATTCAAACTAATGCGAGTGGATTTTCCATGGGAGAAGTCTTCATGCAACGAGGTAAACCTACTTGTTATCATTCTAAGACTTTTACTCAAGCAGTAATTAACTATCCAACATATGATAAGGAATTGTATACTTTGGTAAAAATTTTGAAAAAATGGAATCATTACTTAATGGAGAAGGAGACAATAATTCATATAGATCATTATCCATTACAGTATTTGCAATCATAGAAAAAACTACAATAGTCATGACACTTCAGGTGGATGTGTTTCTTACAACAATTTCATTTGGTTATTAAATATAAGAAGGGTATTCATAAAAAGGTTGCAGATATGTTATCAAGGCCGGTAGTTAATGCATCTACAATATTGAAGCATAATTATTTAGCTCATGAAAGCTATGTTGAAAAATATGCTAGAGATGATGATTTTAAAGATGTATATAAAGCTCTAACTCATGGCAATCAACAGGAAGAATTGGATTATCATGTTCATGATAATTTATTATATCATCTTGGAAATATTTGTATACCCAAGGATGAAAGAGCAAGTGTAATCAGAGATTCCCATACATCTCTCATTTCTTGTCATTTCAAGGTAGGTAAGACAGTATCACAGTTGTAAAGATATTGTTGTTCACATCAAATGAATGAGATAGTTTCCAAGTATGTAAAAGAGTTTTTTATGTGTGCCACAAGTAATCCTAGCAATAGAAAGTTGGGGTTATATACGCCACTTCCAGTACCTTATCAACCATGGGAAAGTGTATCCATGGATTTTGTAGGGGCTTTGTCAATGTCCATAATAGGTCATGATTATTTATATGTCCTCGTGGATAGGTTCAGTAAGATGTCTATATTAATGCCTTGAAAGAAGCAAGTCACAACTAAACAGAAAACATAGTTGTTCTTTGCAAATGTTTGGGTTAATTTTGGGTTGCCTACATCTATTATATAGGATCGAGACTCTCCGTTCTTGGGAAAGTTTTGGTCTAATTTATGGGAGATGATGGAAACTAAGTTAAATAACAATACATATTTTCATCCATTGACAAATGGATAGACAAATGTGGTGAAGAGGACAGTGATAAATTTTTTACGAGGATACTGCAGTAAACATCCTAAGTTATGGGATGAAAAGTTGCACTATGTACAACATGCCTACAATTGTGCCATGGATTCTTCTACTCATAGAAATCCTTTGAAGTATGTTTGGGATACTTTCCTAAATCACCTATGGATTTTTCATTCAAATAAGCAAGCAAAGAGGATGAAAAAAATGATACAGATAAATCTAAAAGGTTCATACAAGGATCCAGCATGTACATCAGGAAGTATGGGAACAATTGGAGAAATGACAAGCCAAGTACAAGATGAGGCATGATAAACTTTGGGTTGATCATCAGTTTCAAGTTGGTGATCAAGTCTAGTTACATATAAGAAAGGAAAAAATGAAGGGCGAAGGTAAAAATCTCAATCTAATCAGGTATGGTTCATTCACGATTTTGGAGAAGATCGATACAATTGCCTTTCATTTAGATCTGTCATCTTATATGCGAATGAATTCAGTGGTGAATGTTGAGAATTTGAATTTTTATGAGCCTCCTGTAATTATGGATGAAGATGAATGTGTCCAGGTTTCAAAAGTTCATGATTTTACTCCAGAGTATTTAGACAAGCTACAGGAAGATGTTATCCTTGACATAAGAATCAAGACTTCACAACGAGGTGATGTGGAATATCTTTGAATTGGTCTTAAAGGGGTAAAACCAAGAAAAGAAAAGTGGATTGAGATTGGAAAGGTTGGGGAGATTTACCCTCACTTAGTTGTTGAGAAATCAATACTTTTGGTGGTCCAAAAGGCTTCCAATGGGGAGGAATGATCCCGGTGGATCTGAAAATGCTCAAAATTTGATCGTCTCAAATGCTCTCAAAATCGACTTCATTGCGTGGATCTCAGCGATATATTCCCAACGACATCATAATCACCTAAAACGAAGTTCGTATGAAAAAGTTATGGCTCTTAAAAAATTTGGTAAAATGGGGTCAAAAAGGGGTGCCACGTGGTAGCACTTGAAGGGTAACATGTGGCATATCCATACAGTTCATGCAACATGACACATGGTAGGTGGCATGGAAACCATACATGCACAAGTGGACCAATCTGGCAAGGACACATGGCATCTTACTATACCATCGTTGCACAAGTGGACCAATGAGAAATTGCCACGTGGCAGTATTCCATTGGTCGATTATGGTTAAGGTTGTTAAAACTATTTTGGTGAGCCCGGATGATCAAACCCAGGTCTCTCACATGAAATATTGATGCCCTCACCAATACACCACACATATGGTTCTTAAACATATATGGCCTGGAATTTATTTGAGTTTGTTTAAAGGTTGAATCGGGTAGAAAAGCGTTGAGGGTTAAGCCCCCGACCCATGGTATATATCACAGGGAGGATTATAAATATATACCACTGACAACAAACAAACACCATGAAAAATATAACATATGGTTACAACAAAGAACCAAAGGAGGAGAGATCTACGTGTTTGAACCCACAACCTCCTCCCACACATACAAGTGTTCTAATGATTTCACCAAACGTGAAATTTGTTACAGGAAATCCAACAATATTACATTTAATTTTTCCTAAGACTCTGGATGGTGGTTAGGACTCGCAACCTATTTAATTTAGTGCCCAGACAGAAGTAAGGATCGAATATGAAATAGTATGACAAAGTATGAAATATTGTTATGCGTGCCAGAGCTAGTATGTTTTTCCTCGAATTTTGTGCCATAGGGTATCTAGACTTTGAGTTTGCATTGTAATGTGTGCCATAGGGTTCCTTGAGTAAATTATAGAGTGTTTATACTCATTTTCTCATAATTTCAAGAGGAATTCAATGGTGCACTATGTTTCTGAGTTTGAGCAACAGATAAAAAGGTCATTTTAAGAATACAAGAATTTGAGAATTAATAAAGTAGTCTCTCAATTGGAAGCGGGCCCAGTGACGTAGCCCAAAATGGGTGAACAACATTATCAAACTTGTGTTATGTGTTTAATTATTGTTGTTTCTATTTCACTCAGTTATCTTGCAAGTTATTTATCATTTAAGTGATTTTGGATAAGTAAGTGAATTCATATTATTTGAAAATAGTTAAAGCGATCATTTATATTTCGAATCAAGTTGGATATTTATGTGTATTTAAGAATAAAATAACATCTAAGGATTTTGGGATCACTGTCTCTATTAAAAGTTTCTATCTACTCCAAATCCTAACCATTGGTGGCCCCTACATTAATCATTGGGCTATATTACATTGATTGAATGATAATTGCCTAGTAGGCCTATTCCACATTACATTAAATGACCACCTTACATATCCTATCATTAATTCTACTGGACCCTTAGGCCTTTACAGATCACTAGGTGGGATCTAACCATTACTAGTCAACCATAGTGAATCACAATCACCTATAATCAACAATAATCTACCAAGTTCAATCATTGTCAACCATAGTTAATGATAAAGTCTACTATATCTACTTCTATCTAGACAAACAAATTAACCTATAGCCCGTAAAGCCAACCATACAGACCATAAAGGATACATTTCAACCAAAACCAACCACAGTTAATGATAAATTCTATTATATCTATGGTTGATATGGTCAACCATATCAACCATATAGCTCTTAAATCCAACCATATATACCATAAAGGATATACTTCAACCACAATCAACCACAGTCACCTAAACTCAATAACAATTAACAAAAATCAAGCATAGTCAACAATAAAATATACCATATATATGGTTATCTGGCCAACCATATCAAACATGTAACATGAAAAGTCAACCATATGGACCAAGGAAAATTTTAGGGGCTAAATTTCACTCATGGGATAATTTTCCATACTTTTTCCCCAAAAATGATTCGCCAATTTCCATTTTTTTTGTAAAACTTATTCACCCAAATTCTATAGGATAAAATTATTTTACCTTAAAAATCGCTAAAATTTTATAGAAAATTTGAATATTTTTACAAAAAAATCGCCAAACATCATATAGTTTGCATATTGAGGACTAGTAAGATTTGCCAGGTTTCTACATTTTAAGATAAATTTCCATCCTTAAAATTATCCCTATATAGACCATTGTGAGCATATATGAACTCTATAACAAAATTCAAAGCTTGAAACATAGGGAAACATTATCAACCATTGCAATGTGACATAACCAACTTCCCAACTTTTATCTATTGCAATCCTATGTATTATTGTGAAACATCACATTGTGATGTAAACCTATTAAATTATTATTTTTGAAATGTCATAACATGACATATCTCTCTTTTATTCCTTCTAAAATAATATAATGAAATGTAACCCTCTTGATCCAGATTATTTTAGGAACGATATGAAGGCAGAGAAATAACATAGATATAACAAAGAATTACACAGAGATATGGCAAGAAACATAGTAATACAGTAAATCTCAGATTCTATTAATAATTGCCTGAAATGCAAAAGACTGTAAAATGCAAAAGTACATAAGCTAGCTAGAATGGTGTAGCTTATCGTTGAGAAGAGATGTGTCGGCTACGCTCATTCACAAGAAATTGGTTACATTGAGGCTCCAAAATCCTTTTTAACATAAGGCATGAATGAGAAAACCCTAAACATTCAAAAACCTAACCCTTGGAGATGAAGCACCAAAATTCATGTGGACCTCGATGGGATAAGTTGGTACACCAACTTCTAGAAGTCATAACGTTTGCATACGATCTCCATTTTAGGCGCACGATAACCCGTTGGAAAGGTATATCCGAGGAATACACATGTTATTGTCACACTTTGACTTTCTCGACAGTATAAATGTGGCAGGCCCAAAAATCTTAGTTTAGGGCCTCAAAACGGCCCCGGAAGTTTAGGACCTGAAAATCTAGAAAAAAACTGCCAAAATGGAAATTAGGATTTGAGACAGTGGAATAGGTGGGTGGACATCAATATCCACCTGGATCATTCCTCCCCCTTATGAAGCAATGGTCTATGTTGCATCAAGTGCCTGCAACAGATGAGGAAACTTTTGTTGAACCTAACTCTTGGAGAGCCACTTTCCTTGATTAAGAAGTTGCCCTGCTTTGACGACATGATAGAGTTTGATAGTCTATTGGAGGGTGTCATTTGTCTTGGAATCCATGATTCAATAAACTATATAATATTCAATCTAGGAAGGATTGAGTTTTGTAGGGGC
The DNA here is from genome assembly GCA_009831015.1 of Picea engelmannii. NCBI lineage: Eukaryota > Viridiplantae > Streptophyta > Pinopsida > Pinales > Pinaceae > Picea > Picea engelmannii. The sequence continues at coordinate 523,423 of ML781656.1, read as the reverse complement.
CAACTGCTCGGTCGCATCCAAAGTGTCCAGGAGAGGTGAAAAATATGGTCGGAGCAGTTCCACATTAAATACTGGATGCAATCCAAGGAAAGGAGGAATACTTAATTCAAAATCATTCTTAACCATAGCCTTGGTGATGATTTAAGTCCCATACCAGAGTGGGCGTACATTTTAATGGGGTCCTGTGAGGTGCTCTTTCTTCAAATGCAACCATACTTTATCTCCCACCTGAAATTTGTGTAGTACGCGATGTTGATCATGGCACTACTTGTACTTGGAATTGGCTTTCTGTACAATATCATGAACTTGTTGTTGGATGTTCTAGATGAGCTCAACAAATTTGGATTCCCAATAAGTCTCTTCCTGAGCATGGGAGGACTCTTCATGTGAGGTTGCAATGGGAAGAGCTGCATCAATGGGGGCCAATGGTTGAAATCCCAAGCACACCTGAAAAGGGGTGTGGCCAATAGAGTTGTGGCGGGATATTTTGTACCTATGTTGAACATAAGGAAGGCTTTCATCCCATGTGCATGGATGTTTGGAATTATACATTTGTAGGATATGTAAAATCATCATGTTGACTACCTTTTTTTTCCATCAATCTGTTGGTGGAAGGAAGTCAATTTGGTCAGCTTGGTGTCCATCATCCACCATAGGCTGGACCAAAAGGTGATCAAGAACCTATTTTCTCGATCGGAGATAACATTTTTTGGTAGCCCAAAATGAACCCAAACATGTTTGAAGAAGATCTTTGTGGTGGCCTCAACTGTGATTCTCTTCTTCCAGGGTGCCAAAATTTCCATCTTAGACAATTGATCGATGACCACGAAGACACAGTCAATCCAATGTTTGGTTGAAGGCAGACCAAACATGTATTCCATGGATATGGACTCCTAAGGCCTATCCGAAGTAGGCAAAGGAGTGTCTAGCCCCTGTTTCTTGATGGTGGGCTTGGAAATGGCACAAGAGATGCAGGATCTGATGTACTTACAAACATCTTGTGGAATCTTTGGCCAATAAAAATTATTCTATAGTACTTCCATTGTCTTTTCTACACCAAAATGTCCCATTTCCCGACTGTAATGAGCTTCCCATATCAAATTTGCATGCTCGCTTGAAGGAACAAAAAGGTGGCTCATACGGCATAATAACCCATCCTGGAGATGAAATTTTGGAACTGTTCTACCTATGCTTAATGTCCGATAAGCAGTAGAAAATTCATATTCACCATTGTATAATTCTGTCCATCCAGATGTCACATGTCCACAGGACTTGAGAATTGTGGTGAGCGCTACCACCGGGGGTCGACTAAGGAAATATACGACATGGTTGGTGCTACCCTTCTTGTACTTGATATTCAAGTGGAATTGTTGCAATTACATGGACCACTTCTGATGGCAGACATTTTGTAACTTTACTTGTGTCTGCATGAATTGCAGATTCCTGTGATCAGTGTGGATGATCGCTTCCTTCCCCATAATGTAATGCTTCCACTTTCGACATGCCTCCACAATGGACTACATCTCTTTGTCATAGGTGGGGTATCTTTGAAAAACATTAGATATAGTTTCACTATGATATGCTATCAGATGCCCATATTGAGTGAGGAATACACTGATAACATAATCTGAAGCATCTGTCTCAATCTCAAATGGTCGTTGCAAGTCTAGAAGAAGGAGGATTTGTGCTGAGCAGAGGAAGGATTTCATATCCTTGAATGATTTTTGTTGGGGCATGGACCACACAAAATTTTATTTCATGCCACCCTTGGTTACTTTTCTTAGGGCCCAAGCAATATGAGAGAATCCCAACACATACCACTAGCAGAAGTTAGCAAGTCCCAAGAAGCTGTGAACTCGGTCATTGTTTTCGGGGCCGGTAAATCGTCAATGACTTGGATCTTGGTTGGATCCACATGTACTCCCTGTGCATCTATGATGTATCCCAAATATTGGATTCTCTACTAGTTGAAGGAAAACTTCTCCAATTTGGCATATAATTTGTGTTGGCGAAGGGTGCCCAATACTTATTGAATATGCTCCAAATGTTCCTCCCAAGTTTTGTTGAAGATGAGGATTCCATCTGAATATACAACCACAAAGTATTTTGTGAATGGTCGTAATATATCATCCATCATTCACATGAATGTGGTTGGGGCATTAGTCAATATGAAATGCATGACCAACCACTCAAAGCGGCCTTGTTTAGACTTGAAGGTTATCTTCCATGCATTAGTTTGATGAATCGTCACTTGGTGGTAACCCGAATTCAGATAAATTTTACTGAAAAACTTGGCTCCCTTGAGTTGATCGAGAATATCATCAATCTAGGGAATTGTATCAATTCTTGATTGTGATCTTGTTCAGGGCTCTAGAATAATTACAAAGTCACCATGTCCCATCCTTCTTTTGTACTAGAACAATTGGGCTTCTGCAAGGTGAGGAGTTGGGTCTAATGTGGCCCTTCATAACTATCTCTTGGATTTGGCATTTTATTTATTCATTCTCCATAAGAAAACGCTTGTATACATGTCCATTAGGTAGAGGAGCACCGAGTGTTAGATCAATTGGGTGATTTACCTAATAATGTACATACACCCTAGCAAGCGAGGCAAATATGTCTTTGTACTCCTCAACTATTATGTCCACCTATTGTTGTTGTGTAGAGAGACCCTATGCAGAGGTTTTGGCAGTCGTATTGACCTTCCAATTGAACCATATAGAGGACACATCTTCTTGTTTGAGAAACCACCTTTCTACACTACTTCATAGAGATCAAAGAGACCTCAGTATTTGGGACTACCTCTAGTACCCTATAGAGTTTATCTCCCAAAGTAATAATTACACTATTGGGCCTAGATTCATATACAACATGATGTTTCCACATATATGGTTGTCCTAGAAAAACATCACAAACTTCAAGTGGGGAAATATCACACAATACCTCATAGTTGAAGGGTTTGATGTCGTAGTGCGGGAGAAATTGTTGGTTGACATGGATGTCCCGTCCCTAGTTGATCCAAGGAACACAATAATACAGTAAATCTCAACTTCTATTAATAATTGTTTGAAATACAAAATATTGTAAAATGTAAAAGAACACAAGCTAGCTAGAATGGTGGTAGTTTATCGTTGAGAAGAGATGTGTCGGATACGCTCATTCTCAAGAAGTTGGTTACAATGAGGCTCCAAAATCCTTTTTAACATAAATCATAAAGGATAAAACACTAAACGTCCAAAAACCTAACCCTAGAAGATGAAGCACCAAAAGTCATGTGGGCCCCATGGGGTAAGTTGGTACATCAAATTCTTGGGATTGTAACTTTTGCATACGATCTATGTTTTAGGCACATGATAGGCCATTGGAAATTTCTATCTGAGGACTACACATGTTTCCATCACACTCTAACTTTATCTACAATGTCACTGTGGCAGGCCCAAAAAACGTTGTTTAGGGCCTCAAAATGGCCCCGAAAGTTTAGGACCCGAAAAGCTAGAAAAAAAACTACCGAAATGGAAATTGGATTTTGAGCCAGTGGAATAGGTGGGTAGCCACCAATATCCACCTGGATCACCTCTATTGTTCCTTTTTTAATTTGATAATCTCACATATTCTTTTGTTTCATAATCAATCATTTAGCTAATGAAACAGAAATTATATAGTCAAATGTGACCCAACCCTCTATTTTTCCTCTTCAAATGATGCAACCACAATCACCCAAAGTCAACCAATGTCAACTATATGTAATTAAACTCAAATATTAAAAACTATAATTAATTATATTCAGCGAAAGTAAACAATAGTTAACCATAGTCATCCATGGTCTACTAATGTCAACCATAATTGATCTAGGTGGATATCGGTGGCCACCCACCTCTTCCTTTATGTTAAAATGACATTCTTGAATTCCATTGTATTATATTTTTTCGAATGAGTGGAGCTGACATCTTTTTCTCTTCAAAGATAAGCTACCATCATTTTAGCCAGTTTGTGTTCTACAATGTTCTACTATTTTATTCATTAATAGAAGTTGGGTTTCATTGTATTGTTGTAAACTTTGCTATATTTTTGTTTGTGTTTCATTTTGTTCTTAATATAATCCGAATTAATAATCAACCATAGTAAAGTTCCATCATTAAATAGATCAAGGATAGTCAGCCAAAGTCAACCATAGTCATTTACTATCACTTATAGTAGATCGGTCATCATAGTCAACCATAGTCATTTACTATCACTTATAGTAGATCAGTCATCATAGTCAACCATAGGGAACCAAAGTTAATTGAAGTCTACCTAAGTCAACTAAATTCACCTATAATCAACCATAGTCAGCAAAGCCAACTAAAATCATTGATAGTTAACCAAAGTCCACTAAAGTCAACCATATGAAACCATAAACAACCTTTGTCACCTATAGTCGACCATTGTGAACCACAATCAACCAAAATGAATCAAATTCTACCATAGTCAACAAAAGTTAACCATAGTTTACCAATAGTCAACCATAATAAAGCATAAAGGACCAAAATCAACTATTATCAACCAAAGTTAACCAAAAGCAACCAAGGTAGGAAAAAATAAACCAATAGTCAACCTTTAAGGATTGAAATCAACTATAGTCAACCAAGATCAGCCCTAAGAACCAAAAGTAACTAAAGAAAACTATAGACAACCAATAGTCAACCATTAAGAAATAAAATTCATTATAGTCAACCAAATCCAACCATAGCTAACTAATGTCCACCAAAGTCAACTTTTATTTTCAACCACCTGTGCCTTCTTGAACATGGTTAACATTAGTCAACCATGATTGACCTAAGTTAAACATGGTCAACCAAAGTCATTCATAGTTAAGTAGGTCAACCATATCTAAACATGCTCATCATGGTCTACTATAATTAACGATAATAGTCAATTGTGGTCTACTTGATCTACTACAGTAAGTTATAATTAACCATAGTCAACATCATCAACAAGGTCAACCAAGTCAAACCTGGCCACATAGGTCAATGATGGTCGAGAGGGTAATCCATAGTAATCAACCATAGTTAAAATTAACCATGGTCAACATGGACAACAAGATCAACATAATCACTAATACTCAACCATAATAAACCATAGTTAAGAGGGTCAACCATAATTAATAATGTCAACCATAATCAATGGGGACCATCATAGTCAACTAAATTCAACAAGGTAAATAAGGTCAAGTATTGTAAAACAATGTTAATTTTATTAAAATATAATGAATAAGATCAACAAAAGTCAACCATGGATAACCATTATAAACCATAGTGAACATGATCAGCCATAGTCAAACTTCTTATAAATATGGTCAACAATGGTCAATAGTGTCGACCACAATCAACCAACGCCAGTAATAATCAACATGGTCATCCATATTAAAACATGGTGAACCATAGTTATCCACATCAACCATATCTAACAAGGGTTAACCATGGTTAATAGGGTCTATTATAATTAAAGAAAATCAACCATTATCAACCAAATTCAACATGGTCAACCATTGTTAACCATAGTAAAACATGGTTAAGTATAGTCAACCATGGCCAACCATAGTTAATGTGGTCAACCAAAGTCAATTGTGATAGCATATAATAAACTATGGTTAACCATGATTAACAACAATGGGCTTTGTTAACTAATGTCAATTATAATCAAATATAGCAAACCATGTAAAATGTAGTTGATTATAGTCAACCATGGTTGATGTCTACTATAGTTAAATATAATCAACCATTATCAACCAAAGTCAACATGGTCAACCATAGTAAACCATGGTCAAGCATAGTCAACCATATCCAACCATAGTTAACATGGTCAACCAAAGTCAATTGTGATCAAATATAAGAAACTTTGGTTAACCGTAATTAACAACAATGGCCTTTGCTCAACTGATGTCAATGGTAATCAACTATAACAAACCATGTAAAATGTTAGTTGAACATGGTCAACCATGGTTAACCATAATCAACCATGGTCAATCATACTCAACTTAGTGAACCAAATTTAACCATAGTCAAACATCATTGACAACAATCAATGTGGTCAACATTGTCATTGTCAAACACGATCAACAAAGCCAACATGGCCAACCATAGCCAAAAATAGCCAGTAAGAGTCAATTATCATCATCAACGCTCACCCATATTCCACATGGTCAACCATAGTCAACCACATTCAACTAGGTCAATATGGTTGACTATAATGAGCCACAATCAACCATAGTTAATCTTGGTAACCTTACTAAACCAACATCAACCATAATTAACATAGTTAACCATCATCAACTATAGTCAATGTTATCAACTACAATGAACCAAGTTGTCAAATATAGTAAACATGGTCAACCATATTCATCCATAATCAACCACAATGAACCAAGTTGTCAAATATAGTAAACATGGTCAACCATATTCATCCATAATCAACCACAAGCAACCTTGTTCAACCATGTGAACAAAGTCAACCATAGTCAACATTTTCAATGATAACCAACATGGTCAACCATACTCAACTATATTCAACCATGGTCATCCATTATCAACAAGTTCAACCACAGTCAACAATGATCAACCATGTCTAACCATAATCATATTTACTGAATTAATGTCAATTAGTTAACTATAGTCAAGGGTGGAAAACATTATTTGAAGATGGTCAACCACAACCAACCATTGTTAACCTCATGATGGTCAACCTTTGTCAAGACTCAAGTATAATTAAGTATAGTCAACATAGCCAACTATGATCAATTATAGGAAACTATGATCAACCATGATCAACCATTGTTGGATTCACTTTAACTATAGTCAACCACTATCAACATAGTCCAATTTACTATAAATATCCTATTTATATATTATTGATATTGATATTTTAATTCATAAATATAATAACCCTCAACCCACACTCCACCCATCAACTAGTGTAACCACATAATTAAAGGAAGACTATATATGTTGACCGACACCATCCTCCACTATTTTTCACTAATGGAATCCATCATTGTATATCAATCACCTTTAATTGTGTGCTTGTGCTAGTTGTATTTATGAGGAATGTAAATGATCTAGCCCCTAAGGAAATAAGAATGGAAATTGGGGGCGAGCAATGTTGTGAAGGATTTCCAAATATAGCTAGGATAACATGGGGAAACGAAGAAGGAAGAGGAGGAGGAGAAACACATGACAATTACACATATCCATCTATTTTCATAGCATATGTCAGTGTAAATGTGCTTATCCACCTTCAAAATTTTGTAGCCTTCTGTTATTTTAACTAATTTGGAGTGGTAGGAAAGTGTCATCTCCTCGCCTAGAAATGATAAGGATTTTATCTAAAGTTTTATGTGTATGTTTCCAAGGCTCAATGTGAATATGTCTATCTATTTCCATCATCATAATAATACCATGTCTTTCACATCAAACCATTTATCGGTTTGTTTTTTCTCTAGATCCTAGAGAAAATTTGTGAAATGATTGAAGTGCACGCATGGAAATGAACCCATCTATTTATGAGAAGAATGTATGTGACTCATACATCCACATATTCCCAACACAAATATAACACTGTGTGTCCCACCTTTGACATGCATAGAATGGACAACAGCCCAAATTGAAAGAACATTTAGGTGTTAACCAACGAGTTTTAACATTTTATGGTCAAGTCACTTATCATTGCATAATTTTTCTATTAAATATGATGGAAAAAAATAGTCACTCATTAAAATTATTCAAATAATCAAATGCATTTAAATATAACATTAAAATGACAAAATGACAAATGGAGATGCTTGTCCAATGCCAAAAATTTTAACAAACATTAAAAAATACTCGCAAACACTAATTATGTGTTTTCATGAAATGATCCAATGTTAATGATTATTGTAGTTTTTATATATACTCAGGGGTGATGATTGTGGTTTATTGATAATTCAAAAGTGACTTTAATTCCTCTAATCCAATAAGAACAAGTGAGAAGAGTGCAAAACATTGTGAGAGTAGGAATATGAGAGAGGTATTTGTGTCATATAAACAATTCCAAGCTGGCACATGGATTTTAGGTGTATCTAACTTTTAGTAATGGGATTTTTTTATTAGGAAATCATTTGAAAGGGGTGCTATGGAGTACAACCAATTGTTTTGTATTTTTGCACAAAGGGATGGGGGAAGGTCGAGCAACAAGCATATTCACACTACAACAAATCAACCATTATGTTAGTAGGAGGCACCATTGCCTTGTGGTTGTCCCCATTGGCATAAGGAATCAAGATCATGGTATACTTGAGCTTATATGTTGTTGTGGGCCACACCTTATAACCAATGTGGGATTTATTTTTTTTATAATAGAGAGAGAGGTATTTATGTGGTAGAAACAATTCCAAGGCATAGAGAATTTAGGAGTATCCAACTTTAGTGATCGACATTTTTTTAGGAATGCATGTGAAAGGGTACTATGGAGTATTGTAGTTTTTTTTATATTTTTCGCACATAGGGAGGGGAAAAGTTCAAGCAACAAGTATATTCACACCACATTCAGTCAACCATTATGTTAGTAGGATGCACCACTCCCTTGTGGCTACCCCCATTGTCATAAGCATATATCCTATCTCTATGACTAGTTATTAATAAACTTGGCATTGGTGAATGTTAGTATCCGCGTTGTTAAATGAGATGGTACAATGGTCATAAGAATATACAAACATAAACTAAAGACAGTTCAAGATAGTTTAATTGGAACTAATTCATAGTTGTTGTAGTTTATTATATTGCATGTATTACTCATTTTTTTATGTGAGCTACGTCTAGAGTTAGTGGTTAGAGATGAGAGATGTGATGGAGTGAGTGAATCTTGTAGTACACAGATCTTTTTTTTGGTTGCAACCTTTAATAAGAATTCAATAAAAATTTTAATCATAAGCAAAGTTTAACCATGATTTAAGACCTGCACATGTTAGATCAATGCCATAAAAGTTTTTTCCCAACATTGAATCAACCTAGATTGTCAAAAATTTGATCGAAATTCAAGATCAATGAAAAATACAATTTTCTGTATCACCAAATACATTCAACAAAAGGAAAGATTGCAACAATATTAGACAATTCCAAATATGTGACCATTGGAAAGTTGTTTCAACAAAGATTCAATGCATTTGAGTCTGAGCTACTTCATAGTTGATGTCCTTTATTATGTTGAAAGAATTTTTTTAAGGGAATGGTTCTTCTACAATGATTTTTCATCTTTCTAGAGCCTCTCCAATGTCGACACATGTCAACATACTTTCCTTTACCACCTCTATCCTAACACGTGTATTTTACCATGTGTCCTTTGACTTTAATTTTCCCCTTGTGCCATTGAGAACAAGGTTTGCCTCCATCAGAATTTTCCTCCATTAGAATTGAAGCTCATATGATCTAGCCATGGTGGTAGCAAGAGCCCTAGTAAAGAAATAATACAGTGACATTCCTATATTATAAGGTAGTCGCCATGAAATATGACGATGTGGTCATTTTCACCAACCTACTACCAATTCAAAACAATCTTATCACTTTTACAGAAAGGAAGACAAAAGCAAGCTTAAAATGTTATAGACAAAGAAAATCTTGAAGTTATTATAGGGAAACAAGTTCAAACATCATAACCTACACAAAAACATGACAAACTCGGTCTACCTTTATGTTGAATCCAACAAAACCTATAAGCTTCCTTGCATCCAGGGCCAAATATTTTATGGTATTTACCATAATAGGTGTTATAGCATTAGGAGTGTCTCCCACTTTAAATACTTTGTTCTTACGAGAAATGTGATGTTGGAAATGATGGCCTAGAAACCTCAGTTATTGTTGCCTACCTTATATTTTATTATTTGTTATATTATGATATATGAACATCACAAAATGTGCAAACAAACACGTAGTTGAAAAACATATCTTAATTTGTGGAATAGTGAATTTAAGTGCACATTGGAAAATGAAACTTGTGAGCATGTAGGGATTTCAAAACTGAATAGCACATCAACTTTGAGGGTTTTGATGGTTTTAAAGCAACATTCTGG
>ML781656.1:486520-501897 GCA_009831015.1 Picea engelmannii | reverse complement strand
AAGGTAGGTACTTCTCCCAATGGGTTTGATTATCCATAACATACATCCTAAGCATGTCTTCCATAACCTGATTTACTCTCTCGGTTTTCCCATCTATTTCAGGATGATAAGTTGTACTTAAGTTCAACTGAGTCCCCAACGCTGACTGCAAACTTGTCCAAAACATAGAAGTGAATCTGGAGTCCCTATTTGAAATGATCTTCTTAGGTATCCCATGCAAATGGATGACCTCGCTTACAAACACGCATGCCACATCAATGACATCATAAGTGTCTCTAACCGGAATAAAATGAGCACTCTTGGTTAACTTATCAACTATCACAAGAATGGCATCGTGTCTATGAGATGTCAGCGGTAGCCCCACAACAAAATCCATGGAAATGACTTCCCACTTGGACATAGGAACATCGTGTGGTTGTAGGAGACCTATCGGGTAATGGTGGTCGGATTTCACTTGTTGACACTCTAGGCATTTGGCGACGAAATGGACTACATTGTGCTTCATGCCTACCCAGAAGAAAAGCTTCCTCATGTCTGCGTACATCTTCTTCACACCCGGATGCACACAATAAAGTGCTATATGGGCTTCCTTCAGTATGATGCTTCGAATATCCCCATCTTTAGGGATGTAGATCCTTCCTCTATCTCAATAGTCTGTCTGCTTCCAGACTATATCCTTCATACTTTGGATCTAATTGCCTCCCACTCTGGAGGTTTGAGGTAACCTTTAAATACCAACTATCTCCAAGGAGTTGCGTCAACACACGTTCCCTCAGATTGACTTTTAAGGGTACCAAGGAGAAGACACGTGGCCTCCTACTCAAGGCATCTGTGACCACATTCTATTTTCCCTTGATATATGAAATACCAAAATCGTACTCACTCATGAACTCACTCCATCGCCTTTTCCTAGCATTCAGATCCCTTTGAGTGAAGAGATGTTTTAAACTTTGATGGTTTGTTTTGAGCTCAAAGTTTCGCCCTACTAGATAGTGCCTCCAAAGTTTCAGAGCTAGCATTATAGCTGCCAACTCTAAATCATGAGTAGCGTAAAGTTCCTCGTGTTTCTTCAACTTCCTAGACGCATAAGCTATCACTCCTCCATCCTGCATTAGCACGGCCCCCAACCCTTCCTTCGAGGCATCCATGCAGACTGTGAAGTCCTTTTCCATATCTGGCACTCGTAGAATTGGTGCGCTAGTTAGTAACCTTTTAAGCTCGATGAATGCACTATCACATTCTTCTGTCCATTCATACCTGACCCCCTTGCGCTACAAAGTGGTGATGGGTTTCGCTAATTTAGAGAACCCTTCCACAAATCTCTGATAATAACCTCCTAGCCCCATGAATCTTCTTACCTCATGAGCATTTTTCGAAACTGTCCATTCCATAATGGCCTTTACATTTTCTGGGTCCATGGAGATTCCTTCCCCAGAAATGATATGACCTAAATAGTGAATTTCTTTCTGGAAGAAGGAGAACTTTGACAACTTCCCATACAATTCGTTCTCTCTAAGGCAGGACAACACCACTCGCAAGTGTTCCTCGTGTTCTCTTTCATTCTTGGAATAGATGAGAATATCATCTAAAAAGACTTGTACAAAGTGGTCTAAGTACTTCTGGAATACACCATTCATGAGGCTCATGAATACTGTTGGTGCATTGGTTAATCTGAAAGGTACTACAACGAACTCGTAATGCCCAAACTGAGTTCGAAAGGCAGTTTTAGGAATATCGCCTTCCTTAATCCTTAACTGGTGATACCCTGATCGCAAATCAATTTTTGAGAATACCACTGCTCCTTTCATCTGATCGAAGAGCTCATCTATTCGTGGCATTGCGTACCTATTTTTCACTATAGCACTGTTCAAGTCCCTATAATCTATACATAGTTGTAAGGAACTGTCCTTCTTCTTCACAAAGATTACTGGTGCACCCCAAGGTGAGACACTGGGCCTTATTAGCCCTAAGTTGAGTAGCTCTTTTAACTGCATCTACAACTCACAAAGTTCTGGCTTTGTCATCCTATACGGAGTCTTGGAAATTGGTTCTGCACTAGGTTTTAGCTCAATAGTGAAATCAAGCTCCCTCTCAAGAGGTAACCCTGGTAACTCGTTCGGAAAAACATCTTTAAACTCTGACAATACTGGGTACTGATCCAAGGAGGGTCCCTTCTTTTCATTCACTACTTCCACTACATACATTCGACACCCTTTCCCCATGCACTGCTTAACCTTCATAGTTGAGATAAAGCATAGAGACACCTTTCTTCGTACACCTTGGATCTCTACTAGCCTTCCTTCATTGTCAACACAAAGCACCCTTTTTGCGAAACAGTATACCATAGCTCGATGTGCTTCTAACCAATCCATTCCAATGATTAGGTCATACGTCCCAAGAGCAGTGACGTATACCTTCAACCTGGTAGTACACACTCCCAGGTCTACTAGACAATTGTCAATGCTTGGTCCTACCGCTTGTTTTTTCCCCAAGCCATCTCGACTTTTTTAAATTCATCGTTCTCATAGGATGCCAACCCACTCTTTTCTAATGAATATGGTGAAATGAAACTATTTGTAGCACCAGAATCAAATAAAATCTTAACATTGATATGATTTAGCATACCTGATGACTCCACCACCGTGGATTGATGTTCTTCCTAACGATTATTAACTACTGCATAAATCTGGTGGCTACCACTTGCTCTTCCCATCGAGGCCTTTCCTTCTCTATGTACAAATCCTTCTTGCAACTCTGGGCAGTCACGTTGGTAATGGGGTCCTCCACACCCCCAACATGTAACACGAGATGGAAACTGTGCACTGCTCTGTGACGGTCTCTGAAATGAGTTCCTTCCCTTGGAACCCCTGCCCCTGCGTCGTTGGTGATGAATGGGATGTTGCACTCGCTGCCATTGAAATACCCATGGCGACTGTCCTTGGTGTGACTCTATTACCATATGGAGGTGGCCTGGAGCTCCCTCCCCTAGAGAATGTCCTAGGGGCCTTCCCCACAAATCTAGGATGATGCAAAAAGGTCGACCTCATACCTCCATTTAAGTTCATGTGTTCCTCAGCATAACGTGCATTTTTTACTACTTTCGTTACTGAAGACGGTTTCCACATCCGCACCATGGCCCTTATCTTAGGGTTTAACCCATAGACAAAGCGTTCTGCCTGTTGTTGGTCATTATCCATGTATGAAACATAATTCACCAACTCTGTGAACCTGATCTCGTACTCTTCCATGGTCCTGTTCCCCTGTATTAGAGCATGAAATGCTCCCACCTGTTGTTCCTCGTAGTAAGCTAGTAGATATTTCCTTCGGAACCTTTCCTCAAAAAGTTCCCAAGAGACGATGTCTGGGGTAAGGTGCAACTGTCTCTCCAGGTTTCCCCACCAATTCAAGGCACTGTCTCTCAACTGAAAAATTGCTATCTTCGCCTTTGATGTGGACGCATAGTCTTAAGGCAAAACACCTTGTCATGCCTTCCAACCATGCCTCTGCATGTTCACTAGCACGACCCCCGGTAAACTCTGGAAGTTTGATCTTCTGCAGTTCTCTAGTGATGTCTTCGGGTGGAGGCCCTCCCCCTAAATCCCTCGACACTTTAGGATTACCCATTCCATATGGTGGTGGCTCCACTTCGATCCGGCTGACACCCCTTTAAAGTCTCATTTATGGCCTCCAAAGAGCGCAGAATGAGAGCTAATTCAGGCGATGGTGGTGGTGGCACTGGTGGTCTCTGTGTCGATGCCCCTCTCCCTTGATTTCCTCTCGTCCTAACCATCCTGTATACTTGAATCTACATCAACCAAAGTTTGTCAGGGAGCGTCTAGGGCAATTTCACATTTGCGCAACTTAAACTTGAAAACAGGGTTAGGCATAAGTTTTTTTTACTTGTCTGTAAACAGATGTTACTCTCTTTAGGGGAAGTGGCTAGGTTAGGGTTAAAGCGTCTAAGCTCAATGTCTTCGCCTAAGAAAACTACTAACTCTCTTGCCTGGTAGCTACGCTAGCATCGTACCACACTTGCTTATTCCTCCAACTTACCTTCCCAGTGCGCATGAAGCCCCCCTCTCCCCATGTCATGGTTTAAGTCCTTAAATTTTTTGTTTAATACTGATTAATGTGATGTTTTAACATAATTTATCATTAACACTAAATGCTTACTTAGTTAATTAATCATTCTATTTTATTAGACAATAATAAATTACTTTAATCTTATTTTTAAAGCAAAATTTAAATATATAGTTAAAGCTTAAACTAAATTTTATTATTAACTTAAAGATTAAACTTAATTTAAGCTTAAACCATGTTTAAACTATAAAAAAAAAATTAACTAAATAAGTTTTTATTTTTATTTTATTAATTAATTAGAATTTAAATTAGAATTAGAATTTAGTTTAAATTCAATAAAAAAAAAATTGAAAAAAAGGGTGATGAATTAACATATATATATATATATATATATATATATATATATATATATATATATAAAATAAAATTACAATAATGAAAAAAGTAAAACAAAAATAATAATTAAAAAAAATAAGGTGCGGGCAGGCATGAAGCCCACGTGCCCCGCCCTTGCTTCCTCCAGCTTTCTTTATCTAAACCCTAACCCTCATTTTCCCCCTCTTCTTTTTTTTTTGCGAGGCCCCTGGCTACACAGTCAGCCGCCATGGTCGTTCCCTCTGCACCTCCTTCGTGGTTCTCGCGCTGAGTTGGTGCGCGTAGTGCATGGCTTGGTGCGCTAGGCTGTGGGTTTTTGCTTGTAATTGGGTTTTGAGGGTAATAGGCCCTGTATTTTTTGTTATGTCAAGCACGGTTTCGTGGCCTTGGCTTTGGCTCTTGGTCTCTAGTGTTGACTGATGTGTTGAATGCTTTGACATAGTGAGCACTTAGAACTGCCCCTTGTGTGCGCCTTCGTTGTCTTTGGTGCTTGGTCACGGGTTGTCAATACTCGTCGGTTGTCACGCGTTGTGCATATAATGCATCTTCGTGGGTTCCTCCTTCGTGGTCGTGGGCTTTGCGCTGGGCTATGTGTGACCCGAGGGCTCTTTCCTCGACTTGGCTTGAAGCTCGGTGCTTGAGTAATGGCTTCTCTTTCGTGGCTTGGCGCATGGTCTTGGCCATTGGGTTTTGGTGTGTTTTGAATGACTGAGTGTTTGAGCCTTTAGGTCATACTTGAAAGGTTTGTTGTGCAATTTGACATACGGGTGAAGGACTTCGGTAACATTTAGAAGATTTCATTAGTTTTCATTATGATGCAGTACTTGATGGTTATATTTAAAATATTCGCCCATATTTCAAAAAAAAATGTTGTATTGGAATTGAATCAGGCATAGCCCCGAGGATTTCCATCGAATTTAAATTTTAGTTGCAAATGTCCTTCAAAATTATCTTTTATGTTCTATTAAGTTTGCCAAATTTCTTTAAATTTTAGGATCCTTATAGCCTCTGCCAGATTTATATTAGTTATGCATTGTCTTATTGGCTCATTGAATTTAATTGTTGGGGAATTTATCTACCGCGGCAAGGTTTTGAGGGAATATCCATTGTAATTTTCCTAACAGATCAATATGCTTAGTTTTGAGGGACCTCTTTGTTCTGGAATTCCTCTTATAGTTTTGATAGGAAAACGTTATTCTGGGTTTTGGGGGACCTTGCCGAAACTTGAGGCCTTGGGTTGTCCGAGGAGTGGGGAAGTAGTGAAGGTGATTGAAGGAGCGTTGGGATCACAAGTTATCTGAAAGGAATACTACAACAAAAAATCAGTTTGTTGTTCCAACGATAGCGCTTCAGAGAAATACTGCTCCTCATTCCGAGCACCATCTATTTTATTCTGTACAGTCCCCTCTATTCGGCTGATATGGAACCTGTTTTCGTTGGCTAGGAGAGGAAAACTAGATTGGAGTATACAGTCCGCCGTCAGGCAAAGTATGGTATAGTACTATCTCACCCAAGCCCAGCAACCCCTGCTCTCCCCCTCTCGCACGCGGGACACTTACTCACAAAACTCTAATCACAAACTTCATGCATGCGGGGCTGCTCGCCCTCTTCCAACTGAACTGAAAGACAGTAAATAAGTTCTTCGGGATGAGATGATCTATCTAAGAAATGACTGGAACCTCACTATAGTTGGGATGTTCGCAAGCGAGCAATTATCTAAATTTTATCTAGGAAACAAGGGGGTTGATACGAAACACAAAGGCGGCGTTCAAAGTATTATTTCCCATTTATCAATAAGTCACAACTCATTCGGGTCCGATAGATCAACCCTCCATCCCCGGCAAAGGGAATTGGAAGATGTTCAGGTTCCATTCCCTTGGGGGTACTGCGCCATCAAGCATTTCCTCTCGGCTTTGCGTGCATTTCATTCTTTTTTTCATTCACACGTGGCTTACTTATCCGCATCTATCTATGTGGAAGGGCAAGCTAGCCCCACCCCTTCTTCCTTTGCCCAACTTCTTGATGACACATTATGTTATTTACGATGCTACTTGATTCCAAATTCCAAAGTGGATCAAGATACATACATGGGTTGTAAAGATGTTATGTTCCAGGGCTCATTTACCATTCAATCTAAACTTTACCAATTAAATTTCTCTTCTTTGCCTTATATTTAGTGATTTACTTTTCTTTTGTTGTAATTCCAGTGTTTTTTTTATTTATTTATTTCCTTTACTGAACTTTTAAATATCAATTTGTGCATAATCCTACACTCTGGTAAAAAAAACAATTATATTTGGTGGTCTAAACATTCGAATTTTGAACTTTTTCATGGGAATCTAACCCAACATATTTGGGTGAAATCGCCATTTTCTGTTGTTTAAATTTTTGATGCATAAATAGATCAACACTTTGAAAAACTTTTAGGGCACTCGAATTGTACTTTCAATTACTCTGTAACAACCCAATTTGGATCGCGGATGAAGAGGTTGGTGGTGAAGTCCAGGTTTCAGTTTTGAAATCGATCTTTGATACCATGTGTAAGGCCCTTTTCATGGGTCTCAAAGTTAAATGGTAAATTTATAATCTAAATTACTTTTTCTTTCTTGAACAGGACATCAAATTTGCATTTAGGTTTGCATTACAACAATCTAACTAATTTATGTTGAAGTTATAGCAAATTAACCAGCTAAATATTAAATTCTCATTTTGTACAGTCCAAAATAATCACAAAACATATTACACAACATATTTCACATTTTCCATACATAAATTCATATCCTAACTTTCATTCTGAACAAAATTAATACTGGAAAAAAAAATACCTCTTGAAGGAGTTTGTCCTTTGCTTTCCTGTTGTTGCAAACTGCTTGAAACTGCCTTAAAACTAAATCTTTTCCTCCCATCCAGCTAGGAACATAGCCTCTCCGGCTCTCTAGCTCCAGGATTCCGTAAGGATTCCTGGCCCCCGAGCCCAAAACTCCCAACAACAGATGTCCCCTGTCTCAATCCACCAAACTCCAACAAGTTCCTCAAGCTAAAACCAGTAGTACCCTCCTTCAGCAAGCTACTCCAACCCCCAAATCAGCAATACAGTCCTCTCCTATGAAAATGATGCTCTCCCCCCTAAAATCAAAAGTCCCCCCTCGAATGTTTTATTTCCTCCTCTTATCCTCCTTCCCCCCTTCTCTCATTCACCGCCTTCTCCCTTTCATTAAGACTCACCCACCTTATCCCTCCATTCAATGCCAACCACCTTATCCCCTTCTCTTAATGGTTCCATCATTCGATACAAAATAATAATTAATAATTTATTAAACTAGATTTTATTAAACAGATATTTAATCATTAAATTAATTAATTAGTTAATTAAACCAATTCACATTCAACAAACATTTAACCAAGACAATTAATTAATTAATTAATTAAACTAATATACATTAACCAATTAATTAAACCATGACAATGGATTAATACTTAGGGTTGTTACAATGGACGTCGTCATAGTTAGTTCTTTGCAGAATGTGAAAAATGAAGGATCTTTTATTTTGATATCTGGTTTTGAGCACTATTAGTTCTCTCATACATGTATGATTAGTTGATTACTCACTAGCCATTTTAAAAATCTTCTTTTAGTCCATCATTTAGGATTCAGAAGCACACTTCTTTTTTAAAAGACGATTACGCATGGACCACCATTTGTGAGCACTTCAAGGATTTGGGGTTGCCCAATGACCTCAAAAAATGTGTTCTTTTAAGACCCTCGTGCGGCACAATATTTTCGCCTTTTACTCCACTCTTTCTCTCATGCCCCAAGAAATAGCTCTCCTCCAAAAGTACTAACTTTACATATTTCATTGTAAAAAAATGGTTGTTTCATTGCAAAAAAGGGAAAATGATCCTTCACTTGATTAAAATAGTCATGTTAAAATCAAACATGTTCTACTCCAAGAAAATTGTAGTCTGGATTTTCGAATGGGAGGTTTGGTGGTATGGAAGGTTGAAGACTAAATGTACATAAAATATATATTAATATTTTATAAATTTATTGTTCGGTGATCTATACAATGTACAACAACATGTATTAAATACACGTGAAAGAGCATAGTCATGTCTTTTTGTCTTAAAAGACATGACTTTACATTAAACGTATAATAATTACATTAATGATTTAATTTATTAATTAATGACATTGTAATATACATACGGTATATTACAAGTCATCCCTCTTTGAAAAGCTCCATCCTCGAAGCGTGGGAAAGGATGAATGTTTAGAACTAAACTCCTCATCTTCCCAAGTGGCTTCATCTTCAGGTAGATTCTTCAATTTGATTGGATACTCATTAATTCTTCTAGAACGTAGGAATTTGGTTCATACTTCGAGGATTCCTTCAGGAATTAAAAGTAACCTTCCTTCTTCATCTAAACAAGGCCACTCGGTTTGTATATGGACGATCGGACCTAGTTTTTTCTTCAAACAAGAAACATGAAAAACGCCATGAAATTTCCCTTTCTTTGGAATATCGAAGGCATAATAAACTTTTCCAATTCTCTTTCGAATTTGATAGGGTCCATCAAAATTAGGAGCCAGTTTGTGTTTCTTGTAATTTTTAAGAGAATTATGATTGTAAGGTTGCAGTGGAACAAACACCCAATCACCTATCGCAAATTCTCTGTAAATTCTTCTTTTGTTAGCTTGTTGTTTCATTTGGTTCCTTTCTTGTTCGAAGTGAGCTTTAAGAGTGCGTAGAACTTCATTTGACCCTGCTAGATAGTGTTTCACGGCAGGAACCTTAGAATTGATAACATACTCCTTAATATAGAGAGGCGGATAACCATACAGTGCTTCAAACGGGGACATTTTTGTTGATGTGTGATATGTACTATTGTACCACCATTCTGCAAGATGTAGCCAATTGATCCATTGTGTCTGATGATCATTCACAAAATTCCTTAGATATCCTTCGAGGTATTTGTTAACCACTTTAGTTTGGCCATCTGTTTGGGGATGATATGAAGTACTCATGGTTAAGGATGTCCCCACCTGACAAAATAGTTCCTTCCAAAAATTGCTAGTAAACTTGGGATCCCTATCGCTTACGATAACTTTGGGAAATCCATGAAGTTTAAAAATATTTTTAACATGGCTATCAGCGACTTGGCTAGCCTTGGCCTTTGAAGAGATCCCGAAAAAGTGGGCATATTTGGTTAATCGGTCGACGATTACAAATATAGTGTCTCTTCCTTTAGAGGTAGGAAGACCGGTAATAAAGTCCATAGATATTTCAGACCATTTTGGGGCTAGGATATAAAGGGGTTGCAGAAGACCTGGAGGAGCAATAGTTTCAAACTTTTGTCGTTGACAGATGTCACATTCTGCCACATATTTCTGAATGTTGGATCGCATACCTTTCTAGAAGAAGGAATGGTGTATATTGTAGTAAGTTTTGAAAAACCCTACATGGCCTACTGACAGAGAATCATGATTTTCTTTCAAAACTTGGAGTTTGAACTTGGAAGAGCTGGGAAAAAATATATGTATTTTGTACCACAGTATGTCATTCTCTCAAGTAAATTTAGGATTTGCAGTTGGGTTGCCTTCGAATTCTTCTATTAGCCTTCTTATTTCCGAATTTTCGATATACTCAGTTTGAACTTCTAAGATCCATTTGGGAGTGATGATGGACATAGTGCATAGAGTAGCATCATTATCAAGTTTCTTTGATAACCCATCTGAAACCACATTCTCCTTCCCTTTTTTGTAAAGAATATCGAAATCAAAGACCTAGATTTTGCTCACCCATTTTTGTTGCTCTGATGAAATATTTTTCTGAGTTAAAAAATACTTCAAGCTATTGTGATCCGTTTTCATGAGAAATTTCATTCCCAACAAGTATTGTTTCCACTTAACCAAAGCATGCATAATTTCCAACATTTCTTTGTCCTATGTTGATTTTGTTTGCTCCCTTGGTTTGATTTTTTTACTCTCGAATGCGATGGGATTATTATCTTGCATAAGTACGACACCTAACCCAGCTCCTGACACATCACACTCAAGGACAAATGATTTGGATAAATATGGTGCTGGAAAAACTAGAGTGGATGTCATTAAGAGCTTCAACCTTCTAAAACATGCTTCAACTTCATCATTCCACTTAAATGCATCTTTCTTCAATAAAATTGTTAATGTGGCCACAATTTGTCCATAGTTTCGAACAAATATATTGTAGTACCCGGTAAGACCTAGTAATTCTCGTAATGATGTGATTGATTTGGGACTAGGCCACTCAGTAACTGCCACAATTTTATTTGGATCAACCTTGATTCCTTCATCTAATACGACATGTCCCAAAAATATTATCGTTTTTTGTCCAAAACTGCATTTGGATTTGTTAGCGTAGAACTTATTCTCTTGAAGGATTTTTAATATTGTCTCAATGTGCTTGAGGTGTGAGTTCCAGTTCTTTCTATAAACAAGGATATCATCGAAAAATGCAAGTACAAACTTTCGTATGTACAGACGAAATAAATTATTCATTACTGCTTAGAAGGTAGTAGGGGCATTGGATAAACCGAAAGGCATGACTCAAAATTCATACAACCCTTCATGGGTACAAAAAGCATTTTTGGGAACATCTTCCTCTCGAATTCTTATTTGGTAATAACCCGACTTCAGGTCTAACTTGGAGAAACATTTAGCGCCATGGAGCTCATCTAATAATTCATCCACAATTGGAATTGGAAATTTATCCTTTATCATAATTTTGTTTAATTCTCGATAATCAATACAAATTCTATATGATCTGTCCTTTTTCATAACAAGTATGACTGGAGCTGAGAAAGGACTCTTGCTTCGTGTATTAACACCGCAGTCCAATAATTCTTGAACCAAGCACTTGATTTTTGTCTTATGTTGGTGCGACTATCTATAATATTTTTTTCTAATTGGTGTAGAAATGAGGATCAATTCTATGATGTGGTCTCTAGAACGACGTGGAGGAAGCCCATAAGGAAGTTCCTGAAAAATGGTGTTATATTTTCCAAGAATTTTGTCCAATTTCTTGGGATCATCATTTTTGTCCTCCTTAGTAGTACCCTTTATTGCATAGCAGTGTAAGAAATAAGCCCGGGCTCCCTTTTAATAAGATATAAGCCTGGGATCCCTTTTTAATAATTTTTTCCATTTTATTGGATGAGACTATTTGTGGGGGAGGACAGTTAATTCCATGTAATTTATACTTTTCCCTATTTTGATAAAACCTTATAAATTGCTCTTGTAAGTTTAAACCAATAGTACCAAGTGTAGCTAACCATTGTGCCCCCAAGACAATATCTACCCTCTTATTGGCATATCATACATATGGGATTTTAATTTGTAGTCACTCATGGATATTTCTACCTTCTGGCATTTCCCATCACATGACGTAGTCCTATTTCCCGGGATGGAGACTTGAAATTCAAAGGTAGGATGAATGAATATGTTTAATTGCCTTGTTATATTTTTATATATAAATTTATGTGAGCTACCACTATCAATGAGCATTGTTACTTTAGTTTTCTTAACATACCCATAAACTTTCAAAGTTTGGGGCTGAGAAATCCCCGTCATTACAACAAGTCGGATTTTGGTTTTGATTCCCTAACTCATGGGGATTTTTTGATTCTTCATTATTTGTTTCTTCATAGGATGAAGATGTATCCCCTGCTTCTTCATCCTTGTCATTGTCACTCTTGTCTATTTCACATTGAAAAAACTTTTTGCCTTTGCACTTATGCCCTGGTTTCCAATTAGACACGTTACATTTAAAACATTGGTCCTTAACCTTATCTTGTCTCATGGCTGGTGATGATGTCCTTTTGTGAGGGGGAATTCATTTGGAGCTAGTCTTTGGGTGAGGGCCATGTTATCTTTTGATAAAATTTAAGTTTCTTTTCAGCGATTTTAGATTTCTGGCGAGCTTGCTTGATATCCTTAATGTAAAGTAATTCGAGCTCATCACAGATATTTTCCTTCAATCCTAATAAGGCTATTTGAAGTAGCCAATCTTCTGATATGTTAGGGACACGAGTGGCTAACACATGTAAATCCTGAAAAAATTCTTCCATTGTACTGCACTGTTGTAATTGGGTGATTTTAGGAAAAACCCCTTTTTTCTTCTGTGTCGAGAAAACGTATGAAGAAGTTATTTTTTAATATAACCCAATCTCTTGCTAGAGATTTGGATTTTTCTCTCCACCATAAGAACCAGTCATACGCAAAGTCCTTCAAATGTATAGATGTGGCATTAATTTTTTCTTCATCGTCAGCAATCTGGTGATACGTAAAGTACTACTTGATTTTATTTACCCATATTGTTGCCTCTCTTGCATCTAATCCATCAAATTCTGGAACAATAATCTTCACCTTGGGCATGTCATTATTAGAAGTCCACATGTTGGGAAAATAATGTGATTGGTGCAGCCCCGACTATGATGTTGAGTTTCCTAGGCTTCTACTTTGGTTTGCAAATGATTCGAGCTCTAATCTCATGTCAAGGTAGTTTTTGTTACATTTCGTCAATTCTTCATTTAGTTTGCCAATTTTGGCATCGGACGAAGTACCTACTTGATTTATAATGCCTATGAAAAACTCTTTAGAGTTTTGGCTTAGTTCCAAAGTGTTGTCTTATGTCTTTTACTCTGCTTCTCCCAGCTTTCTCCTCATGTTGCTCATGTTCACCGACGGTAAGAAATAGGAAATGAGGACTCCCCTTGATTATAATTATAATAATAATTATATATACTTGATTATAATTATAATAATTATTATATATTATAATTATATAAATATTATTATAATTAATGATGCTTATAATTTTATTGTGGAGAATCTAGTGTTTGGATGAGAAGGGCGAAATTGAGGGGAAAAGGGATGGCCAATCTTGTAGAATGGTCGAGCGATTAATGGTATGGATGAGGATTTTGCAGTTTTGGACGGAAAAAATGGGTGTGGAAGGGAAGGGTGATTGGGTGTGGAAGGCTGAAAGAATGGTGGGCGAATGGGTGTGGAAGGCTGACAGAATGGTGGGTGAATGATGAGGGTGAATGAGAGGCTGAAATGGAGGGTGAATGGAGGGGCGAGTCGAGGACCGAATGGAAGGAGAATGAGTGGTTGGGGTTGGTCGCGAGGACAAGGGCGAGCTAGCAAAAGTGGTGATTTCGATGGGCGAAGGGTATGCGATTGGATCTGGAAAGGTATGGTGGGTGAATGATGAAAAGGAATGGCGAACGGAAGAGGGAGGGCGTGGGAGTTAAGCGTGGGAGAGAAGGGGTGGTGAAGTCGAGGAGGATGACAAGGGTTGAAGTGAATGGACGACGGAAAATGAGGAAGAGGAATGCTCTGATACCAACTAGGAAGGCTAAAGACTAAATGTACATAAAATATATATTAATATTTTATAAATTTATTGTTCGATGATCTATACGATGTACAACAACGTGTATTAAATACACGTGAAATAGTAATAATATAATGATTACATTAATGATTTAATTTATTAATTAATGGTCCATTGTAATATACTTATATTAATGATTTAATTTATTAATTAATGGTCCATTGTAATATACTTATATTAATGATTTAATTTATTAATTAATGACATTGTAATATACGTATGGTATATTACATGGTAGCATAGATTATATGATTAAGAGAGCCACTATCTATGTGGATACTCACATTGAGACAAGGATCATGGTATGTTGGAACTTACATGTTGTCATATAACAAATCTCACAACTAATGTGGGATAGTACACAAGAGTATAGGAGATTTTACAATGATAAAGACTATTCCAAACATCGAACATGGCCTATCCAATTGTTTGTTATCGTGTTTATTTAACACACATGTCCCACATAGGAAGGGCGGGTAAATGTACACATATTCATCTCAAAACCAATTAACCATTATGTTAGTAAGAAGGCCACTACTTCTGTGATTCGCAAATAATGTAAAATATCACTTAAGAAAAGAGGAGATTTTAAAATCCTAAAAACTATTCCAATATATTAAACATAACATATCTAAGTGTATATTATTCTTTGTAATATTCAGATACACATGTCCATACAACATGTGAGCAAACCAGCACCTATATTCATCTCATAGCCAATTATATATAGAAGAGCTACTATTTTTTTTTGGTTCCTTTACTACCAATTTGAAGTTGATTTAATAACGGAGGAGTTTTGCCCTTTTGAAGTTGATTTAACAATGGAGTTTTACCGAGTTAAAACACTTTTTAAAATATTCATTTTTCATCAAAATCAAAATTCATTTTCTATTAAAAAAATTCCCTTACTTTAATGATTCAATTCGACATTAATTCCCTTTCTCAGCTTTATGCTATTACATTTGTTAATTCTTTACATGACATAGATTAAAGTTAAGCGGTTAGTGATGAGACAGGGGACCATTCGACAGATGTGTTACCCATGGTTATTGGATCACAAACATTTTCTTGCACTTTTCGTTAGATCCACATCGAGGTGGGGCCGAAGGTGCAAGATAGGTTCGTTATAACATTTACTTCGTATGAGGAACAACTGGACGTGGTAGTTAACGCGGATGTGAAAGCCGAAATGCGATTCCCAAAGAACATAACTTTGGATTCAAAATCAAAAGTAACGCGGTTGACTTTCACTTAACTAAAGCATTTTTAAGAATATTTTTTAAAACTACGCTTTTTGGGAATAAAGTATGTCAATCATGATTCTGCAAAGAACTTAATCATGATTCTGCAAAGAACTTACTTGTCGTAATGTAAAGTATTTATAAGAAAATATTTTAAAACTACGCTTTTTGGAATATAAGTATGTCATCAATCTTGATTTATTCAAGAAGATGTTGGTCTGGTTGTGTTAGCAAGAAAATGCTA
>ML781656.1:460461-479301 GCA_009831015.1 Picea engelmannii | reverse complement strand
GGGTCTTGTGGATTTGATTCCTTTGTTATTCTGATCATCATATGATGTCATCTCTTTCATCTTCCCTTAGATTTGGAAGCATATTTGGGAACATATTTTAACAATACATACCAAGATATGACTGATTGACAATGCACATTTTCTTGCCACATCCTAATTATGTTAGGATTATGGATGTTCAATCGATCATCATTATGAGTCGACTGATATATAATTTTTCCTTTCATCAATGTTGAGTGGTGAGTCTCGTTGTATCCTCTACAAGCATTTTTACATGCATTCAAGGGTAGCCCTCGGACGTTTTAATTCCTTGGCTCCTTTGGAGATTTGAAATGGAGCACGATCCCACTTTTCTTTCATGTGGAGTTGGCTACTCAATGATGGATATTATCCCACAAAGGTAACAAAGATTCGACCTACTTGATTCAACGTTAGCCCATTATCTAAAAAATGCATAAATTCATTCAAAAATTCATAATTAAGCTAAATCATATCACATAAGCTTTGAGGCTCAATCATTCATAAAATTCAAACATGCATAACCCAAATGTTTCATATTCATCATAATCTCTAGAGTTTCATGTAGGATTTAATCTCTAAGGGCACAAAATAGATCACAACAATTGTAAGATGGACCTTGAAATCCTCTCATCTATGGCCCATCAACAATGGTGAGCGTTAGTATCCATGTTGTTAGATGATATGATATGGTGGTCATAAGAACACAAATATACACTATAGAGGGTTTAATATAGTTTAGTTGGAACTAGACTTTATTACTCAATTTTTTATATGAGTTATGTTTAGAGTTAGTGGTTAGAGATGAAACATATATGAAATAAGCTAATGTTGTAGTGTATAGATCTTGTTTCCAACAACAATTTTAATAAGAACAATGTTCTACCATAATCTAAGATCTGTGCATGGTGGATCAATGCTCTAAGAGATTTTTCCTAATTCTAAATCAATTGAGATTGTCTAAAATTTGATCAAAATTGAAGATCAATAAAAAATCTAACTTTCTATATCATCGAATTCATACAACAAAAGCACAGATTACAACAACATTAAACAACTCCAAACATGTGACTATTGAAAGGGCATGTTAACTAGGGTTTCAATTTATTTGAGTTAGATCTTATTCATAATTGTTGTACTTTATTATACTAGCATAGCCACTAAATGAGTGAATGGGAATGCCAAAGTAATTTAAGGGAGGTTTTCATATTAATGTTGTTATTTGCACCCATTAAGATATTGCAATGAGTTATCTTATTTGATAATTGCTACACTATTTTTATGATGACCCCCTACCATGACTCTCAAATTGGTGAAATAGTTGTGCTTTTTGAAAAGAGAGGGGGTAAATCATCGTAGACTCAAAGATATGAAATAATTTAGAAGAACAATTATATATATTGGTGTGTAAATTTTTAGAAATTACAAATGGTATGGACTTATGGAAAAAAGGAGTAATTGTTAATAATAAAGAATGAAGGGTACAAGAGATGTTTTCTATAGTCAAATTTTATTTTTTGAAAACACACATAAGATCATGGTATGGCACTAGGATAAACATTTATTTTTTGGAATAGGCTTCTGCTAGTAGCACATAGCATAATAACGTGATTTAAATATATCATGAATAGGTTGTAAATGGATGTCATCAAAAGTATTCTAAGAAACAAGAGGAATCCATGACATATGGAGTGCGTAGTACATAGTCATGGAGTACATTCACATATGGAGTATGTAGTCATGGAAAAGGTATATTGAAGAAGATTATTGATCTAAGAGGAATTAAATGTGTCAAGTTGACAAAGCATCTAAACATGATTCTTCTTTCTTCCTAGATGTTCCATATACATTGTTCTTCATTTTTTCATAGCATTCAAATGAATAAGGGGGCTATATGCATAGTTTTGCTAATGTGAAATGTGTGATATTGCCATGAAGATGAAGCCTTGTCATTCAACCTTTCCAATGTCGATGGTTGTCTTGGATAGTGTTAAGACTTGGGATTTATGTATAGTTGAAAGGCCCGTGCTATCTTTAGTGGGATTTGTTTCTTGTTATCGCACTTTATGGGTGGGATTGGTACATTGTTTTATTTGGTTTAGTCCCATGATGGACCGATATATGTATCAAAGTCCACAACAACATATGTTGACAAGTGTGGAGGGCTTGATCCTTGTGTGTAGACAATTTGGTCGACCTTTCATAGTGTTTTGTTAACCAATCTTGCTTGCATCCATAAATTGCATTTCAACATAATGCATTGGCCAATTCATAATGGGATTCTTTGGTCCAATTGGTGGTTGTCATCATCCTTGGGGACACCATGACTAAGACTTTTTGTGATGTTGGGAGCTATTGGCATGTTCAATGACTAAATCATTTTCTTATTATGTTTGAAGACAAAAATATTTGTTGCAAATAGGTGTATGGATGCATCAAACACATTTAATATTTTATTTCAAAGAATGATGTATTTATCCAAAATTGAAGAATCTTCGAATATTGTTGTACTAAAGTTGCATTCTTGATGTTTGATAGCAGGTTACATAACCAAATTTAGGTTGTAGCTTGACCCTATTGATAGAAGCCTATTTGCAAGGTTACAATATTGGTGAAGAAATTCCACAAATACTTATCTAGAGTTGCTCCTACATACAAAGATGTGTTTATAATTGGTGTTAGTTGTCCTAAATCTACAAAAAGAATTACAAAACAATGAACAAATGGGAAATCATTATTTTCTAGAAATACTTCACACGTGAAACTCTTAATTTGCACAAACAATTTAGCTCTTATGAAGCTTGATTTATAAACTAGGGACTAATATCCCAATGGCTTACCCAACATGGATACTATGCATAAATCTCTTCTGAGGTTTGTTCTCAGGCTTGTACATAGTGTTCTATCTTCTGGAGGGTACTAGGTCTATGTTCTTCTATCCTATACAAGGATCTCTAAAGTCTCTCTTTAGGTTTATTTATCAAGCTCCAAAGAATCAAAGGTGGTATTATGTTTGTTGAATAGATTGACTCTTGAAGTTGTGTTTGTTTTCTTGATTGAATTCATTGTTTATATTTAGCAAAAATGTTTACATAAGTTTTTTCTTTAATATATGAGATTATGTTATGTTATGTTATGAAGATATAGATGTTTTAGGTAATTTTGATTTCAACATGCATACATACATAGTACTTTTGTATCCAAATATCATCCAATATTAATTGTGTGCATGTTATCTTTGCAAATATCTCGGTAAGAGTGACATCATTTTGGAAATATTATTATTCAAGCATTTCATGTATAGAAGTATATTCATAACATAAAAGAAGCTACACCATTGGTTCCTCCCCTATTGCAAAAGATAATCATAGATGGGGGAAGACTTGAGGTTCCAAACTTTATTTGTGAAAGCAAGAAATAATGTAGTCAGGCTTTTCTTTTGGAGTGAAACACATATGCTATATTTTATTTTTGCATAGCATTCTTGTGAGAATGATGGTGTGATTTGCACTCATCTCTCTAGTTGTGTTGTATGATATTATTGTGAAGGTCAAGATTTAATGTTCAATGTTACCTATGCCAATGGTTGACTTTGTTAATGTCAATCCTTGGGATTTATGTATAGCCAATGCCCAAGCCATCTTGAGGGGGATTTGTTTCTTGTTACTTTGTTTTATGGGTGAAACTCTATATGGTTTGGTTGGGTTTGGTCCCATGGAGGGCTAATGTATGTATCTAATTCCATAAAAACATGTGTTGGCAATTTTGGAGGCCCAAATCCATGTGTGTATGCAATCTTCATGACCACTTTGAGAGCTCCATTTATTAATCTTGTTTGGACCCACAAATTGCAGGAGGGCATACCTCGTTTTCCTACACATAGTAATATTTGGTTTTCCAATTGGTGGTCATCCTTCTATTTTGTTTATGGACACCTAAGCAATTTAGTGACACTATGTGTGATAGCATATTTAATGATTGGAGTGTGTACTTATTATGATTACTAGTAACAATATTTGTTGCTAAGAGGTGTATTGACGTGTCAAATATTTTAAGCCCTACCATGGATAATAATTTGTTAGTCCTGGATTGAAAGAGCTTCTAGTTCTCTATTTTTAGAGTAACATTCTGAATGTTTGTCAACATATAGTAGAAATGGACTTGGGTGCTATCACTGCCCTTTTAAAAAAATATTTTTTCCAAATTGATTATAATGGTAAAGTTCAAGTCCACAAATACCTTCCTAGAGTTGCTCTTGTATACAGAGGTTTGTCCATTACTAATGATAGTTGGCCTTCATCTCCATCGAGAATTATTGATTAGTGGTCAAATGTGCAATTGTTATTTTCTCGAAAACCCTCATGCAAATGACTTTCAATCTACACAAAAAATTTAGGTTCTATGAGGCTTATCTCGTCAATGAGAATGTATTAAATATGCTTCATATTTTCTAATTGGAACATTGTATAGGACTATCTATGTAAAGGTTGTATGTCCTTTATATGGATCTTAAGGCCTATGTGCATATAAAATGTCACAACCACAATAGGGGTGAGGAGTATCATCAGATACCCCTATAAGGTTCTCAGAAAGATAGTGCTTATTTGATGCTTCTTATAAGATAAGGATTTACCCATGCTTGCAGCTCCTTGAATGATCATCTTCAATGGTTTTTTTATTCCTCCTACATGTGAATGTTGTAGCACTATGTCAAATTCCCATGATTGATTGTCTAACAAAGTATTTGTGGAAGGAGGTAAGGGATTGTTTTCTGGTATGATTTCCTCATTCATTCCATTATAGTCAATGAATCGTGGTATAGTTTCCAGTGTAGCTTGTGATATTTTGAGCTAGTTCCATGTGTATCTAGTTTTGAATTCTCAAAGTCCAAGCATATCAAGCTCATTAAATCGGATATTGCCTTCAGGGACAAATCTCTACAAAGCATGCCATTCACGCATCTCCATGTTGAGATGTATGTTTTTATGGTTGTCCTCATCTTTGGATGTTGCTTCATTGAGAGTGGGAGAAGGCATGTGATCAACATGACATGCACACCAATTATTTCTTATGCTATCCTAGTTTGCTACAATGGATTATTTTTAAAGACATATAATAAACAACAAATAGGTTATATAAAACCAATTCACTACAAGAAAAGTCATCAAATGCATTTTAATGTTTCTCTTGAATTGTGGTGAAATGTGACCTTACATGGGAAAATGTCGAGATGCATCTCTTCTTCCACTTTTCATTTTCTCATCCCTGGTTATAGGACCAATGTTTTGCTAAAAGTTTCCAACAATGCAGGGTGTTTCAAACATGTATCAATGAAATTAGACCCATATACACAATATTTTGAGCCCCGTGATACTCAATGAAATATTTGGTGGTTGTAATTTAGCTTGGTTAAGGTCCTATTGCATGTGACAAAGGGGTAATTTTTGAAACATATGGCAAGTTTCCTAGGTGATTATGTCTTGGGACAATTGCTTATTAGTGTAAACAACAATATGCATATGAGACTGGGTATTGTGGATTTGATGCCTTTGTTATTATGATCAACATATGATGTTAGCTCTTTGATATTCCCTTTGATTTGGAAGCATATTTGGCAATGAATTTTAACATTGCATACTAAGATAGGACTGATTGGCAATGCATATTTTCTTGCCACATCCTAATTATGTTAGGATTATGGATGTTCAATCGATGATCATTATGAGTCGACTGATATATATATTTTCCTTTCATCAATGTTGAGTGATGAGTCTCATTGTATCCTCTACAAGCATTTTTACATGCATTCAAGGGTAGCCCTTGGACATTTTAAGTCCTTGGCTCCTTTGGAGATTTGAGAGGGAGCACGATCCCACTTTTCTTTCATGTGGAGATGGCTACTCAATGATGGATATTATCCCACAAAGGTGCCAAATATTCGACCTACTTGATTCAACATTAGCCCATTATCTAAAAAATGCATAAATTCATTCAAAAATTCATAATTAAGCTAAATCACATCACATAAGCTCTGAGGCTCAATCGTTCATAAAACTCAAACATGCATAACCCAAATGTTTCATATTCATCATAATCTTTAGAGTTTCATGTAGGATTTAATCTCTAAGGGCACAAAATAGATCACAACAATTTTAAGATGGACCTTGAAATCCTCTCATCTATGGCCCATCAACAATGGTGAACGTTAGTATCCATGTTAGATGATATGATAGGGTGGTCATAAGAACACAAATATACACTATAGAGGGTTTAATATAGTTGAGTTGGAACTAGACTGTATTACTCAATTGTTTATATGAGTTATGTTTAGAGTTAGTGGTTAGAGATGAAACATATATGGAATAAGCTAATCTTGTAGTGTATAGATCTTGTTTCCAACAACAATTTTAATAAGAACAATGTTCTACCATAATCTAAGATCTATGCATCATGGATCAATGCTCTAAGAGATTTTGCCTAATTCTAAATCAATTGAGATTGTCTAAAATTTGATCAAAATTGAAGGTCAATAAAAAATCTAACTTTCTATATCATCGAATTCATACAACAAAAGCACAGATTACAACAACATTAAAAAACTCCAAACATGTGACTATTGAAAGGGCATGCTAACTAGGGGTTCAATGTATTTGAGTTAGATATTATTCATAATTGTTGTACTTTTATTATACTAGCATAGCCACTAAATGAGTGAATGGGAATGCCAAAGTAATTTAAGGGAGGTTTTCATATTAGTGTGGTTATTTGCAACCATTAAGATATTGCAATGAGTTATCTTATTTGATAATTGCTAAACTATTTTGATGATGACGCCCTACCATGACTCTCAAATTGGCGAAATAGTTGCACTTTTTGAAAAGAGAGGGGGTAAATCATCGTAGACTCAAAGATATGAAATCATTTAGAAGAACAATTATATATATTGGTGTGTAAAGTTTTAGAAATTACAAATGGTACAGGCTTATGGAAAAAATGAGTAATTGTTAATAATAAAGAATGAAGGGTACAAGAGATGTTTTCTATAGTCAAATTTTCTTTTTGGAAAACACACATAAGATCATGGTATGGCACTAGGATAAACATTTGTTTTTTGGAATAGGCTTCTGCTAGTGGCACGTAGCATAATAACGTGATTTAAATATATCATGAATAGGTTGTAAATGGATATCATCAAAAGTATTCTAAGAAACAAGAGGAATCCATGACATATAGAGTGTGTAGTACATAGTCATGGAGTACATTCACATATGGAGTATGTAGTCATGGAAAAGGTATATTGAAGAAGATTATTTATCTAAGAGGAATTAAATGTTTCAAGTTGACAAATCATCTAAACATGATTCTTCTTTCTTACTAGATGTGCCATATGCATTGCTCTTCATCTTTCCATAGCATTCAAATGAAGAAGGGGGATATATGCATAGTTTTGCTAATGTGAAATGTGTGATATTTCCATGAAGATGAAGCCTTGTCATTCAACCTTTCCAATGTCGATGGTTGTCTTGGATAGTGTTAAGACTTGGGATTTATGTATATTTGAAAGGCCCATGCTATCTTTAGTGGGATTTGTTTCTTGTTATCGCACTTTATGGGTGGGATTGGTACATTGTTTTATTTGGTTGAGTCCCATGGTGGACCGATAAATGTATCAAAATCCACAACAACATATGTTGACAAGTGTGGAGGGCCCGATCCTTGTGTGTATAAAATTTGGTCGACCTTTCCTAGTGTTTTGTTAACCAATATTTCTTGCATCCATAAATTCCATGTTAGCATAATGCATTGGCCAATTCATAATGGGATTCTTTGGTCCAATTGGTGGTTGTCATCATCCTTGGGGACACCATGACTAAGACTTTTTGTGATTTTGGGAGCTATTGGCATGCTCAATGACTAAATCATTTGCTTATTATGTTTGAAGACAAAAATATTTGTTGCAAATAGGTGTATGGATGCATCAAACACATTTAATATTTTATTTCAAAGAATGATGTATTTATCCAAAATTGAAGAATATCACAATATTGTTGTACTAAAGTTGCATTCTTGATGTTTGATAGCAAGTTACATAACCAAATTTAGGTTGTAGCTTGACCCTATTGATAGAAGCCTATTTACAAAGTTACAATATTGGTGAAGAAATTCCACAAATACCTATCTAGAGTTTCCCTTGCATGCAAAGATGTGTTTATAATTGGTGTTAGTTGTCCTAAATCTACAAAAAGAATTACAAAACGATGAACAAATGGGAAATCATTATTTTCTAGAAATACTTCATGCAGGAAACTCTTATTTTTCACAATCAATTTAGGTCTTATGAAGCTTGATTTGTAAACTAGGGACTAATATCCCAATGGCTTACCCAACATGGATAATATGCATAAGTCTCTTCTGAGGTTTGTTCTTGGGCTTGTACATAGTGTTCTATCTTCTAGAGGGTACTAGGTCTATGTTCTTTTATCCTATACAAGGATATCTAAAGTCTCTCTTTAGGTTTGTTTATCAAGCTCCTCTAGCTTTGGTGATCCCTACAACAACAATCAACCTTTGAATTTGTCTTGCATAACTCTCTCTAGATTCATTCTGATGACTGCAAGGCCTATTCTCTAGAGGTAACCTGCACACCATAAGCACTAGCAAGCAATACACGAGATCAATAACCAACAAGGTTTGAAAAATACTATGAATCTTTATTCTATGAATTAATTCCAAGGCCTATGTTTGGGAGGCTCATAGTTTGCATACACCAATGTCATTCTCTATCCATGTGCATACACCATGATTTTCTCTTTGTGGGATGACTACACAACATATGGGGTCATAGTAGTTATCATAGATCACCAAAATTCTCAGTCAACCTACACACAATCAATCTGATGAAATGGTTGCAACCAACCTCTATATGGTCATGTCCCCACTGTGTGTTTCAATTTCCAACTTTGTAAGTCCAACAATACATGAATGGATATCATTTCAACATTCATAGGGAATGTGAATTCCTTCTTAATGTCATCACTATTAGCATTGATATGGATATTCACACTTCAAATGAGGGCACACATAATAATGTCATTTCATAATATTGGCTAATGTAATTGCTAAGCGTAAAGTAGATTAGTAGCATCACATGCGAGTGATGTTACTAATTCATGTAATCATGTGTATGGGAATCAAAGCAATGACAAATAGTGGGCTTGAATTGATCCTATAGTCCTCACATGCCTCTCTCATGGTATTGAATTAGAAGGGCCAACTGTATAAATTCTGCAGAGAACTCCTTTTAGCATGGATTACTTAAATTAGATAAAAATTGTGCCACATAATGAAATGAGAGATTATTAGAAAAAAATTAGCAGGATGGGCCATTGCCATTATTTCTCATATAGTTCCACTCCCATAACTTGCCTGAGCAAGTTGACAAATATGTGTCATACATCAAAGCGTTAGTATGAACTAAGAAAGAAACATTATTATTATACAAATCTTCAGCTAGGGAAAGTTGATATGGTGCTCTCAAACACATTTAACATGTAGTAGTCAAAGGTATTTTGAGGTCTTCATTTAAAGAAATAGGAAATCACAGTATTCCAAACATTTCTACCCAAGGTGTAAATAGATATCTGAGAGGAGTCAATAGTCAGTCATTTTCTCATCACCATAAATTTTCATTAAATATGTATGTATTGAATTTGAATATCAGATTTAGATTGAGGTTAGTGCATTGTGGAGAAAGGATATATAAAATACTTTGAGCTAAGTCCACATGTTGTTCTTCCATGTCCCTAAATAAATAAATTTATGCTTAACCAGTTTACTTTCCCACCCAACATTCAGAGTGATTTGTTGTTGCTATGGTGATGCATACGAATGTCATACGGACACATACATCCCCAAGGAGTATAGAAATATGATGTGTGTAGGATCTAGAGATTACTAGATGTAATGCATGGCTTTAGGCTCAAGAATTTTATTGTATATGCATTGTCCAACAACCAACAACTTCATTGAACATTGAATTGCTATTTCTCAAAGTGTAGTATTCCAGATATAAAATAGTATGTAGAACATAAATATTTTAGCTAGAAATGGTAGAACAACAATGATATAACCAGAAAAATGCCAAAATAATACCAGAATAACACCAGAAAGAGCACCTTGATTAATGATATCAATGTTCACTTGCCTCTTTGAGGGGGAAACCTACAGCAACGCAGAGCTCTATTACAATAATATCCAAGACAAAACTTCCCATACCCTCTACTCCTATTTATACTAAATATGTCTATCAAAAAGAACAATCTAGAGGAAGATCGACCTTCTAGAAGCGAAAGCTTCTATTAGGTCTTCTTACATTTGAATTATTCTTCCTTATTGATAAGACTTATTAATATAGGCCTTTATTACATGGAAATATATTATTCTACATATGTGAGGGGTTAGGGAGGTTAGGTCCCTAACATGTCCTCCCCCTTAAAAATAACCTTGTCCTCAAGGCTTGAGATGAGGAAATTGTTGCAGAATGGTAGTTGGTTCCCTAGTGGCATCTGTTGGAGTCGTATCTTTCCATTGGACTAACACTTCCTTGATGGTGCACTGACGCAGACGACACTCACGTTGGTCCAAAAATTTTGTGGTTGCAACTAGATGGAGCCTTCTTCATCCAACTAGGGAAGGCTAGTTTCATTTTGGCACTTAGTTCCAATCACGTTCTTTAACCAGGAGACATGAAAAATAGGATGGAGCTTAGAATGACTAGGCAAAGCTAACTAATAGGCCACCTATCCCACACGCTTGAGAATGGTATAAGGACCATAAAATTTGGGTTCCAGTTTCTGATAATGGTCAGCCTTGAGGGAATTTTTCTTATAAGGTTGTAGTCAAAGAAACACCTGGTCTCCTTCAAAAAATTGACATTCAAAGTGACCTTGATCTGCTTATTGCTTCATGCAATTCTGGGCCATGAACAAATTCTCTTTGAGGGTAGGAAGAGTAGCCTCTTGGACTGTAAGCGTTTGGTCAACCGTCTGGACCTTCGAGACATCTGGCAGGTATGAGAGAATTGAAGGTGGATTTTATCCATATACTTCTTCAAAAGGAGTCATGCAGGTAGTTGTATGGTAAGAAGTGTTGTATGACCATTGATCTAGTGGTAACCACTGAGCCCACTATTTTTTCCTTTCCGATGAAAAACACCTCAAATATGTTTCCAAACACTTGTTGACAACTTTAGTTTGACCATCAGTCTAGGGATGATAAGCTATGCTGAGATGCAATTGGATGCCCTGTAGCCCGAACAATTTTTGCCAAAAATTGGGGGTGAAAGTGGGGTCTCGATCAGAAACAATAGAATGAGGCATGCCACGAAGCTTGAAGACCTAATCCATGAAACATTGAGACACAATGGAGGCGGTAAATGGGTGTTGAAGAGCACATAAATGAGCATACTGGGAAAGATGATCAACGACCACCATGATGACTGATTTATTGCCTGATTTAGGTAATCCCACAATAAAATCCATGGATATATCTCTCCAAATAGCAGGTGGAATCAGAAGCGGTTGTAGTGTGCCAGGAGATTTGATTGTTTCTCCCTTGTTGCATTGACAAACATCACATTCTGCCACAAAATTATGAACGTCTTCTTTCATACCATCCCCAAAAAAGGAACACTTGACCCGGTCATAGGTTTTGGTAAACCTTGAGTGCCCAGCTGTGGGTGTAGCATGAAGCACAGAAAGTACCGTGGATTTAAGTTGTGACTGGGCCTTTGTAGCAAAGCTCATCATTGTGCCAAGAGTACCCTGGGGAAACTGGAGAATTGGCCTGCAATTGTTGGATTAGATGCGAAATTTTTGGATATTGTATCCATTTGTGGCGAACAGCTTGGAGCCAATATGGTACAATGAAGGAGAGGGAAAAAAGGGACCCTTCATCTTCATATTTTCTTGAAAGTGCATCAACAACCACATTGTATTTTCCTTTCTTGTAAATGATCTCATAATCATATCCAAAGAGAAGCCACAAAAGAAATATATTCTTCATTAGATGCATGCAAAGGTCCTCCTATTCTGATGGGGGACAACTCTTTGGTCGAGGTCACCGACAAAGGAAGAATTGAACTCACAAACGGAAGCTTCAAGAATGTGCTACACATTCCCAAACTTTCCATCAACTCTCTCCATGTATCAGATGAAAAACTCTAGCACTGGAAAGAGAGTCATATTCACACCTGATGTAGTGGATATCTATGACATGCAAACCAATTCCAGGGTTGATACCAGTGAGGTAAATCATCAGTCTAGACTCTAAACATTTTATGAATTTATTGAACCAGATTATGCATTACTGCTTACCCATGTTGAGCATTTAAATTTCAGATATATGAAACAACTTAGCAAGCAGGGAATGGTTGATGGTCTACCTAACATCCACTTCTCAAAAGGAATTTGTGAGGGATGTGTTCTTGGAAAGCACCCTCAAGAGAAATTTGACAAAGGAAAGACTCAAAAGGATTCCTTTCCTTTAGATCTGATCCATAGTGACTTAATGGGCCATTTTCTGCATCCATCAATCAGTAAAGCAAGGTACGTGCTCATTTTTGTTGATGATTTCTCACGCTTCACATGGATTTTCTTTCTCGGGCAAAAATCAGAGGTCTTTCAACACTTCAAAGATTTCAAAGCCCTTGTTGAGACATAGTTAGGAAAGAAAATCAAAGTCCTCCGAGCAGATAATAGGGGAGAGTATGTCAACCATGAGATACAAACTCTTTTTCCATGAGGTCAGGATTCAGTTGCAGTGCAGGGTTCCTTATACTTGGCAGAAAAATGGAATTGTTGAGCGGAAAAATAGATCTCTAAAAGAGATGGCATCCTGCATGCTACATGCAAAATAAATTCCACAGAGATTATGGGTTGAAGCACTTAAATGTGCAACCTACATCCAAAATAGATCTCCCCATAGGTCTGTCAAGGATAAGACCCCCTACGAGGCTTGGAGCGGCCTCAAACCAGAAGTGACCCAATTCTGTATTTTCGGTTCACATTCATGGGCTAGGATTCCCTCTGAGAAGAGGAAGGCACTTGATCCACAGAGCACATAGTGTATCTTTGTTGGATACCCCGACGATGTGAAGTGATATAGACTCATTGATCTTTCCTTAGATGGGCTCATCATTTAGTGGAGTTTCCAATTCGAGGAAAGTGTCTCGCATGTACCTCAACAGCCGCATGCAAGCACTTTTGTTCTTCCACTTGTCAGAGATGATGAGCATGCACATTCCGACTCTTGCTCAGATGAGAGTTATGATTTAGAGGATTCAGATGATCTAGATATAGAGTCAGTACAGTCAGATGCAGAGCTAGTGCATGCAAATGCAAATGCAGAGCCAGAGCAGAGGCCCAAGTGGGCCAAGACTA
The DNA here is from genome assembly GCA_009831015.1 of Picea engelmannii. NCBI lineage: Eukaryota > Viridiplantae > Streptophyta > Pinopsida > Pinales > Pinaceae > Picea > Picea engelmannii. The sequence continues at coordinate 465,844 of ML781656.1, read as the reverse complement.
CTCTTCAGGATGCAGGAGATCTTGTTGGGGATCTAGCTGGCACTAGGAGGACTTAATCTGAATTCGAGGAGCCTCCTCTTGCACTCACTGCCACTGAACCGATGCCACACAGACATATTTTCTTGGTTCAGTCTTCATATCCATAGTCCTATGGCAAGGCTACTGGAAATCCCTTTTGGGAATCCGCCATGCAGGAGGAGTACAACTCCCTCCTCGAGAACCATACTTGGGATCTGGTTCCCCTTCTTACAGGAAGGAAACTTGTTAGGTGCGGATGGGTCTACGGGATCAAGAGCGCAGTGGATGGGCAAGTTAGCAAATATAAATCCAAGCTAGTTGCCAAAGGATTTCAGTAGGTGTACAGTATTGACTATGATGATACCTTCGCTCCAGTAACGAAGATGGATTCCATACGTTTGGCACTTGCCATTGTGACAACCAAAGGATGGGAAGTCCATCAGATGGACGTGAAGAATGCATTTCTTCATGATGATCTCTCTAAGGAGATCTATATGGAGCAACCCCAGGGATTTATGCAGGATTCATCTTTGGTCTGTCGACTGAAGAAGTTTCTTTATAGCCTCATGCAGGCTCCGAGGGCATGGCATGCGAATATGGACTCCTACCTACTGTCACAGAGCTTTGTACATTGTAATTCAGACCCGAATTTTTACATGCTTAGGATGACTGATTCACTTCTACTCCTAATTTTGTATGTTGATGATTTTCTAATCACTGGTTGCTCGACTTCAGTGATTGTTGTAGTCAAGAGGATTATGCATGACAGGTTCTTGATGAAGGACATGGGTCCGCTACATTTCTTCCTTAGAATTGAGATCAATCAAGATGCATCAGGCATCAAACTGTCTCAGGCCAAGTATGCACTAGATCTCCTTAAGATATTTCACATGATAGACTACAAGTCTGCCCCAACTCCTTTCTTGTTAGGAGTCAGAATTGAGGATGGCGGGGACACTCCACTAGTTGACAACACATTGTATAGAAATTTAATGGGGATCTTGTTGTATCTCATAAACTCAAGACCAAACCTCTCCTATGCAGTTGGAGCAGTCTCTAGGTTCATGCAGGAGTCGCATGAGCTACATTGGAAAGTTGCAAAGCGTATCCTTCGATACATACACGACACCATCACCTTTGGGATTCACTATGCAACAGACTCTACATTGGACCTCATCGGGTTCACTCATTTTGATTGGGCTGGTGATAACATTGATCACAAGTCCACATCTGGTTACTCACTCAATATTAGTTTCAAGCCTATCTGTTGGTCAAGGAAGAAGCAGGCTGGTATTTCTCTATCTTTAACCGAGGCAGAGTACAGAGGGGTAGTTGACATAACCATTTAGGCTATGTGGCTACAAAATTTTCTCACTGAGTTGGGAATTCATTTTCATCGACCGATCATCATTTGGTGTGACAACCAGAGAACTCTGAAGTTCTGCAGAGATCCAGTTCAGAGACAGCGGACGAAGCACATTGAAATCCACATGCACTACATCCGAGACTTAGTACTAGAGGGGACCATCGACCTGTAGTTTTGTCCTTCAGTAGAACAAACTGCATACATATTCACCAAGACCTTCACTGAGAAGAAGTTTCATTCTCTGCGCAGTCGTCTTGGAGTGAAGGACATAGTTGCCTAACAACTATCAGTTCTTCTTTTTACATACATTGTACTTTGAGGGGGGGGGTTTCCCATGAGGTTTTCCCTCTTTCCTCATTTATTTCAGTGTATCTTTTGTATTTGGGTACCTAACATGGCCTTGTTGTCGGGACCCATTCTTTATTTTCACCATAGTGATGTTCAAGGGGGTGTTGGAGATACTTCACACACACCTAGGATTTCTTTTTCCTAATGTTTTCCCTATGTTTATTATTCATTATTCAGTCTCCTATAGTTTAGGGAGAATATTCCTTTGGGAGAATATTCTCTTCAGTTCACACTTCAATTTGATCATTTGAGTGGAGTCTAGATGCTACATTGGGATCATCACCATGCAACATTGGGATCATCACTGACTAATGCGCATTGTCCTTGGGATTATCACTAGACTAGCGCATTACTCATGATTCCCTGATCTCTTCCTCACTTCACTATGTTTTAGTCAGTTAACTGAAGACTAAGAGACTAGTTAACTCAGACTAGGTGGCAGTTGACTCCCGTAACTTCCTAAGAGACTAGACTAGGTGGTAGTTTACTCCCGTAACTACTGGTGTGTGTCTAGATCACTCTAGACCACCACTATGGTTCACTGGCTTCTCCTCGAGTGTGCATTAGTTGATTTATATAGAGTATATCAAGTGTAAATTATCATTCATTCATTTGGTTAATGAGAATTCTTCCATTCTTTCTCTCATGCTTCTCTTTTCTCATTATTTCTCTGCAAATTGTGTATGTCATTTGCTATCTAGATCTATTCTGTGCAGGTACAACACATTTACAGTCTCACTATGGTATACTACTCGATGACCATGTTGAGTGAGAACTGCACCTACAACATAGTCGGAGGCATCAGTCTTAATCTCGAACAGTTGTTGTAGATCAGGTAAGGAGAGTACTAGAGATGAGCATAAGCGATGCTTCAAATCATCAAATGCTTGTTGTTGTGCCTTCCCCCATGTGGAATTTTCCTTGCCACTACCCTTGGTTACTTGGTTGAGGTCCCATGCAATATGGGAGAATCCCAACACAAACCTTCGGTAGAAGTTGGCAAGTCCCAAGAATCTCTAAAGCTCGGTTAGCGTGTTCGGGGATGGGCAGTCACGAATGCCTTGGATCTTAGCTAGATCCACATGTACCCCATGCTCATCAACAATGTAGCCCAAGTATTGGACCCTGTTCATGCAAAATGAGCATTTTTCCAAGTTGGCATATAGCTTGTGCTACCATAGAGTGCCCAAAACTTGTTGAATATGCTGCATGTGCTCCTCCCAAGTTCTGTTGAATATGAGGATGTCATCTAGGTATACCACCACAAAAGAGTTGGTGAAGGGTCTCAATACATCATCCATCAATCTCATGAAAATTGTCGGTGCATTTGTTAAGCCAAAGGGCATGACCAATCATTCGAAGAGACCTTCTTTATATTTGAAAGTTGTCTTCCATACATCAGTTGGTTCGATGGGAACCTAGTGGTAGCCAGACTTTAGGTCAATATTGTTGAAGAAATGTTCCCCCTTAAGTTGGTCAATAAGGTCATCAATTCGAGGAATTGGGTATTGGTTCCTGACTGTGATTTTGTTTAATACTCTGTAATCAATGCAGAGCCACCAGGTCTCGTCTTTCTTTTGCACTAGCACAATCGGGCTTCCACAAGGGGAGGAGTTGGGTTGGATGTGCCCCTTTTGAAGCAGCTCTTGGATCTGGCACTTGATTTTGTCATTTTCCATCAACGAGCGATGATAGACTTATCCATTAGGTAGTGGGGCATTGGGGGTTAGATCAATTGGATGCTTGACTTGGTAGTGCATCGGTACCCCGGTGGGTGAGGAGAAGATGTCTCTATACTCTTCCATGATCCCATCCACTTACTTCTGCTACAAAGAGAGGCTCTGTGTAGAGGTCACGGATGTGGCGGTGACCTTTTGCTTACTGCAAGCACAGATCACAAAGAAGACGAAATTCCTAGTCTGTGAAATGACCTTACTGCATTGATTAACAGAGATTAAAGAAATAGCAGTAAGCGACACTACCTCTGGTATCCTATACAATTGTCTAGCCAAAGTAATAATAACACTACGAGGTCTAGACTCATACACAACATGTCACTTCCAAAAATATGGTTCGCCTAAAATAACATCACAAACTTCAAGGGGAGCAATATCACACAATACCTCATCTTTGAAGGGCTTGATGCTATAGGGCAGACAACACTATTGGCTGACGTGGAGATATCATCCTTGGCGAAGTTAGTCAATGGTGTAGGGCTATGGGTGCAATGTTATCTGCGGGTACAGTCGCTTGACGACCTATGCTGAAATCAGGTTCTTCTAACTGTTGCTATCGACAATGAAATGTAGCGAAGTCCACTTTACCCACATCTATGAGTGAAAAAGGTGTTCCCCTTCCTCTAGTTCTTCTAGTTCGCTTGGTTGGACTTTGGTGGTAGTGACAGTGGCATTGAGTTCGACATCGATGATCCACTTCCCACTTTCTAGATTTGATTCGGAGTCAGAATCTGCCTCTGACTCAAAAGCTTGCAGCTCGACCACCAGTGACTGCTTGGAGCAACATTCTTCAATGTTGTGTAAGGGCTTTTATGGTATTCACACCATTTTCTCGTGTCCTTCTTCGACTTCTCATTACCCTTCTTGGGTTACAGCTTGGATTGGTTGTCCTGAGAGTGGCCATCTTTTCTTTGTCCCTTGTTTTGTGGGTTGGGGATGCCCTTGCCCTACTTCGGCTGTGAGAAGTTTGCAGATCCAAACTCTCGCCTCTTCTTCTTAAATTTTTGCTTGATCTTGACATCATATCTATAAGCCACACCTAATGATGCGATGTCTAAAAACTCCATTTATATTTGAATGTATCTATGTAGATAGCCGCGGTATTTGAGCACCAAATGTCGTTCAGAGTCTTTGATACCCAATTTGGTGTGCAAGGTATGAAAAATATTGGTGAAATTTGGTATTGTTTGGTCCCTTTCCTGACGTAACATGGTCTATCTTGTGTACTGATCCTCGTAGCTTCCAACAGGGTAGTATTGTTCTTTAATGGCATCTCTGAAGGAATCCCATGTGGGGGCGACCACAAATATTGTAGATTCCTCTATGGCCCTTTGCTCAGAGTAAGTATCCCACTAGTCTCCCACTAGTCCTTAACATGGAGGACGACCTTGAGGAGTGAAAAAGTAATGTTTTCCCTATCGGAAAATTTGTGGACCAAAAAATACCGTTCAAGTAGATTCAACCATTTATCTACAACATTTGCATCTATCAGTCCTTCAAATAATGGAATATCAAAATTTACTTGTACCTTGAAGGGGGTTGCATGGCCGCTTGATGAAGATGTGTCTCTTGCGGGCAGTTGCCTAAGGATCTGTGCAAAGTTGCCCATCATTTCGGTCCTTTGTCACACAAGGGCTTCCTTGAGCAACATTTTAAAAGGATCTCCTGCTCTATCATCTTTCTTCTCGTCCCCCATGGGTTGTTGTCGGGCTTAGGACTAGTTTTGATTTGGTATTGGGAACACAAACTTACATGTCTGTTTTGCAGGCCAACTGTTCCGATTTCCATTTGTATGGCAGAACATGCGGCATACCTTGACATATGTATTGCTATAAAGACTCTCTAAAGTAATACAAATATTTTTATTTAATATATATATATATATATATATATATATATATATATATATATATAT
>ML781656.1:386578-450435 GCA_009831015.1 Picea engelmannii | reverse complement strand
AGAGCTTTTGAGAAGGTAATACCTACGCCCATGGCAGCGAAGAGTGATCCTTGCGAGGAGCTGGAGAGATTGGAGAAAGAGAAAGTAGAGATTGATCAGAAAGCTGAGAGTCGTGCCCGGACTGAATTACGGTTGGGGTTGGGGTTTTTCGGGCTTCAAACGGCGGCTTTAATGAGGCTGACATTCTGGGAACTGTCATGGGATGTGATGGAGCCCGTATGCTTCTTTCTCACATCAATTTACTTCATGGCTGGATATCTATTTTTCCTTAACACGTCCACAAATCCTTCATTCGAGAGCTTCTTCAACACTCGCTTCAGTGCCAGGCGGAGCAGACTGATGAAGAAGAGGAATTTCGACATAAAACGCTTCAGAGAACTTCGGAGGTTATCTAGGCCTGGGTTGAAGCCCTCTTCTTGTTGCAGGAGTGTCTGTAACTGCGATGATCTCTAAGATCTATAACTGTGAATTTTTCATAGCATTTTCTTGCTAACACAACCAGACCAACATCTTCTTGAATAAATCAAGATTGATGACATACTTATATTCCAAAAAGCGTAGTTTTAAAATATTTTCTTATAAATACTTTACATTACGACAAGTAAGTTCTTTGCAGAATCATGATTAAGTTCTTTGCAGAATCATGATTGACATACTTTATTCCCAAAAAGCGTAGTTTTAAAAAATATTCTTAAAAATGCTTTAGTTAAGTGAAAGTCAACCGCGTTACTTTTGATTTTGAATCCAAAGTTATGTTCTTTGGGAATCGCATTTCGGCTTTCACATCCGCGTTAACTACCACGTCCAGTTGTTCCTCATACGAAGTAAATGTTATAACGAACCTATCTTGCACCTTCGGCCCCACCTAGATGTGGATCTAACGAAAAGTGCAAGAAAATGTTTGTGACCCAATAACCATGGGTAACACATCTGTCGAATGGTCCCATGGGTAACACATCTGTCGAATGGTCCCCTGTCTCATCACTAACCGCTTAACTTTAATCTATGTCATGTAAAGAATTAACAAATGTAATAGCATAAAGCTGAGAAAGGGAATTAATGTCGAATTGAATCATTATAGTAAGGGAATTTTTTTAATGGAAAATGAATTTTGATTTTAATGAAAAATGAATATTTTAAAAAGTGTTTTAACTCGGTAAAACTCCATTGTGAAATCAACTTCAAAAGTGCAAAACTCCTCCGTTATTAAATCAACTTCAAATTGGTAGTAATGGAACCAAAAAAAATAGTAGCTCTTCTATATATAATTGGCTATGAGATGAATATAGGTGCTGGTTTGCTCACATGTTGTATGGACATGTGTATCTGAATATTACACAGAATAACATACACTTAGATATGCTATGTTTAATATATTGGAATAGTTTTTAGGATTTTAAAATCTCCTTTCTTTTTAAGTGATATTTTACATTATTTGTGAATCACAGAAGTAGTGGCCCTCTTATGAACATAATGGTTAATTGGTTTTGAGATGAATATGTGTACATCTACCCGCCCCTCTTATGTGGGACATGTGTGTTAAATAAACACGATAACAAACAATTGGATAGGCCATGTTCGATGTTTGGAATAGTCTTTATCATTGTAAAATCTTCTATACTCTTGTGTACTATCCCACATTAATTGTGAGATTTGTTATATAACAACATGTAAGTTCGCCCGCACGGGTGTAGACGGATTGGCAAGTGCCGTGTAAATGGAAGGAAATTTGTAAATGAGGTCTCATGTTCGATTCTCACCCGGACTTACTCGTGCGCCATTCTTGCGGGTTGGGTGGTTGCACCTAGGGTTATAGTGGTAGCCGTCTGGGGATCCACGAGAACCATTCTTGCGGGCTAGGTGGTTGCACCTGGGGTTATAGTGGTAGCCGCCTGGGGATCCACGAGAACCATTCTTGCGGGCTAGGTGGTTGCACCTGGGGTTATAGTGGTAGTCGCCTGGGGATCGACGAGAACCGCGAGTTGCCAATTCCCCCAGTAAAAAAACAAAAAAAACATGTAAATTCCAACATACCATGATTCTTGTCTCAATGTGAGTATCCACATAGATAGTGACTCTCTTAATCATATAATCTATGCTACCATGTAATATACCATATGTATATTACAATGTCATTAATTAATAAATTAAATCATTAATGTAAGTATATTACAATGTCATTAATTAATAAATTAAATCATTATATTATTATTATTTCACGTGTATTTCATACACGTTGTTGTACATCGTATAGATCATCAAACAATAAATTTATAAAATATTAATATATAGTTTATGTACATTTAATCTTCAGCCTTCCTAGTTGGTATCATAGCATTCCTCTTCCTCATTTTCCGTCGTCCATTCACTTCAACCCTCGTCATCCTCCCCGACTTCACCACCCCTTCTCTCCCATGCCCTCCCTCTTCCATTTGCCATTCCTTTTCATCATTCGACCACCATACCTTTCCAGATCCAATTGCATACCCTTCGCCCATCGGAATCTCCACTTTTGCCAACTCGCCCTTGTCCTCGCGACCAAACCCAACCACTCATTCTCCTTCCATTCGGTCCTCGAATCGCCCCTCCATTCGCCCTCCATTTCAGCCTCTCATTCGCCCTCATCATTCACCCACCATTCTGTTAGCCTTCTACACCCATTCGCCCACCATTCTTTCAGCGTTCCACACCCAATCACCCTTCCCTTCCACACCCATTTTTTCCCACCCATTTTTTCCCTCCAAAACTGCAAAATCCTCACCCATACCATTAATCGCTCAACCATTCTACAAGATTGGCCATCCCCTTTTCCCTCAATTTCGCCCTTCTCATCCAAACACTAGATTCTCCACAATAAAATTATAAGCATCATTAATTATAATAATATTTATATAATTCTAATATATAATTATTATTATAATTATAATCAAGTATATATAATTATTATTATAATTATAATCAAGGGGAGTCCTCATTTCTTATTTCTTATTGTTGGTCAACATGAGCAACATGAGGAGAAAGTCGGGAGAAGCAGCAGAGTAAAAGACATAGGACAACACTTTGGAACTAAGCCAAAACTCTAAAGAGTTTTTCATAGGCATTATAAATCAAGTAGGTACTTCGTCCGATGTCAAAATTGGCAAACTAAACGAAGAATTGGCGAAATGTAACAAAAACTACCATGACATGAGATTAGAGCTCGAATCCTTCACAAACCGAAGTAGAAGCCTAGGAAACTCAACATCATAGTCGGGGCTGTACCAATCACATTATTTTCCCAACATGTGGACTTCTAATAATGACATGCCCAAGGTGAAGATTATTGTTCCAGAATTTGATGGATTAGATGCAAGAGATGCAACAATATGGGTAAATAAAATCTAGCAGTACTTTAGGTATCACCAGATTGCCGACGATGAAGAAAAAATTAATGCCACATCTATACATTTGAAGGACTTTGCGTATCAATGGTTCTTATGGTGGAGAGAAAAATCCAAATCTCTAGCAAGAGACTGGGTTATATTAAAAAAGAACTTCTTCATAGATTTTCTCGACACAGAAAAAAAAGGGGTTTTTCCTAAAATCACCCAATTACAACAGTATAGTACAATGGATGATTTTTTTTTTCAGGATTTACATGTGTTAGCTACTCATGTCCCTAACATATCAGAAGATTGGCTACTTCAAATAGCCTTATTAGGATTGAAGGAAAATATATGTGGTGAGCTCGAATTACTTTACTTTAAGGATATCGAGCAAGCTCGCCAGAAAGCTAAAATCGCTGAAAAGAAACTTAAATTTGATCAAAAGATAACATGGCCCTCACCCGAAGACTCTAGCTCCAAATGAATTCCCCCTCACAAAAGGACATCATCACCAGCCACGAGACAAGATAAGGTTAAGGACCAATGTTTTAAATGTAACGCTTCTAATTGGAAACCAGGGAATAAGTGCAAAGACAACAAGTTTTTTCAATGTGAAATAGACAAGAGTGACAATGACAAGGACAAAGAAGCAGGGGATACATCTTCATCCGATGAAGAAACAAATAATGAAGAATCACAAAATCCCCATGAGTTGGGGAATCAAAACCCAAATCCGACTTGTTGTAATGACGGGGATTTTTTTAGCCTTAAACTTTGAAAGTTTATGGGTATGTTAAGAAAACTAAAGTAACAATGCTCAATGATAGTGGTAGCTCACATAAATTTATAGATACAAATATAACAAGGAAATTAAACATATTCATTCATCCTACCTTTGAATTTCAAGTCTCCATCCCGGGAAATAGGACTACGTCATGTGCTGGGAACTACCAGAAGGTAGAAATATCCATGAGTGACTACAAATTAAAATCCCATATGTATGATATGCCAATCAGAGGGGTAGATATTGTCTTGGGGGCACAATGGTTAGCTACACTTGGTACTATTGGTTTAAACTTACAAGAGCAATTTATAAGGTTTTATCAAAATGGGGAAAAGTATAAATTACATGGAATTAACTGTCCTCCCCCACAAATAGTCTCGTCCAATAAAATGGAAAAAATGATTAAAAAAGGAGCCTAGGCTTATTTCTTATTAAAAGGGAGCCCAAGCTTATTTCTTACACTGCTATGCAATAAAAGGTATTACTAAGGAAGACAAAAATGATGATCCCAAGAAATTGGACAAAATTCTTGGAAAATATAACACCATTTTTCAGGAACTTCCTCGTGGGCTTCCTCCATGTCGTTCTAGAGACCACATCATAGAATTGATCCTCATTTATGCACCGATTAGAAAAAAATATTATAGATAGTCGCACCAACATAAGACAACAATCAAGCGCTTGGTTCAAGAATTATTGGACTGCGGTGTTATTACACGAAGCAAGAGTCCTTTCTCAACTCCAGTCATACTTGTTATGAAAAGGATAGATCATATAGAATTTGTATTGATTATCGAGAATTAAACAAAATTACGATAAAGGATAAATTTCCAATTCCAATTGTGGATGAATTATTAGACGAGCTCCATGGCGCTAAATATTTCTCCAAGTTAGACCTGAAGTCGGGTTATTACCAAATAAGAATTCAAGAGGAAGATGTTCCCAAAAATGCTTTTTGTACCCATGAAGGGTTGTATGAATTTTGAGTCATGCCTTTCAGTTTATCCAATGCCCCTACTACCTTCCAAGCAGTAATGAATGATTTATTTCGTCTGTACATACGAAAGTTTGTACTTGTATTTTTTGATGATATCTTTGTTTATATAAAGAACTGGAACTCACACCTCAAGCACATTGAGACAATATTAAAAATCCTTCAAGAGAATAAGTTCTATGCTAACAAATCCAAATGCAGTTTTGGACAAAAAAATATAATATTTTTGGGACATGTCGTATCAGATGAAGGAATCAAGGTTAATCCAAATAAAATTGTGGCAGTTACTGAATGGCCTAGCCCCAAATCAATCACATGATTACGAGAAATACTGGGCCTTACTGAGTACTACAATATATTTGTTCGAAACTCTGCACAAATTGCGGCCACATTAACAATTTTATTGAAGAAAGATGCATTTAAGTGGAATGACGAAGTTGAGGCATGTTTTAGAAGGTTGAAGCTCTTAATGACATCCACTCCAGTTTTTTCAGCACCATATTTATCCAAATCATTTGTCCTTGAGTGTGATGCGTTAGGAGCTAGGTTAGGTGTCGTACTTATGCAAGATAATGATCCCATCACATTCGAGAGTAAAAAAATCAAACCAAGGGAGCAAACAAAATCAACATAGGACAAAGAAATGTTGGAAATTATGCATGCTTTGGTTAAGTGGAAACAATACTTGTTGGGAATGAAATTTCTCATGAAAATGGACCACAATAGCTTGAAGTATTTTTTAACTCAGAAAAATATTTCATCAGAGAAACAAAAATGGGTGAGCAAAATCCAGGTCTTTGATTTCGATATTCTTTACAAAAAAGGGAAGGAGAATGTGGTTTCAGATGGGTTATCAAAGAAACTTGATAATGATGTTACTCTATGCGCTATGTCCATCATCACTCCCAAATGGATCTCAGAAGTTCAAACTGAGTATATTGAAAATCCAGAAATAAGAAGGCTAATAGAAGAATTTGAAGGCAACCCAACTGCAAATCCTAAATTTACTTGAGAGAATGACATACTGTGGTACAAAAAACATATATTTTTTCCCAGTTCTTCCAAGCTCAAACTCCAAGTTTTGAAAGAAAATCATGATTCTCTGTCAGCAGGCCATGTAGGGTTTTTCAAAACTTACTACAATATAGGCCAGTCCTTCTTCTAGAAAGGTATGTGATCCAACATTCAGAAATATGTGGTAGAATGTGACATCTATCAACGAAAAAAGTTTGAAACTATTTCTCCTCCAGGTCTTCTGCAACCCCTTTATATCCTAGCCCAAAAATGGTCTGAAATATCTATGGACTTTATTACTGGTCTTCCTACCTTTGAAGGAAGAGACATTATATTTGTAATCATTGACCGATTAACCAAATATGCCCACTTTTTCAGGATCTCTTCAAAGGCCAAGGCTAGCCAAGTCGCTGATAGCCATGTTAAAAATATTTTTAAACTTCATGGATTTCCCAAAGTTATCGTAAGCGATAGGGATCCCAAGTTTACTAGCAATTTTTGGAAGGAACTATTTTGTCAGGTGGGGACATCCTTAACTATGAGTACTTCATATCATCCCCAAATAGATGGCCAAACTAAAGTGGTTAATAAATGCCTCGAAGGATATCTAAGGAATTTTGTGAATGGATCAATTGGCTACATCTTGCAGAATGGTGGTACAATAGTACATATCACACAACAAAAATGTCCCCGTTTGAAGCACTGTATGGTTATCCGCCTCTCTATATTAAGGAGTATGTTCTCAATTCTAAGGTTCCTACCGTGAAAGACTATCTAGCCGGGTCAGATGAAGTTCTACGCACTCTTAAATCTCACCTCGAACAAGCAAGGAACCAAATGAAACAACAAGCTAACAAAAGAAGAATTTACAGAGAATTTACGATAGGCGATTGGGTGTTTGTTCCACTGCAACCTTACAATCATAATTCTCTTAAAAATTACAAGAAACACAAACTGGCTCCTAATTTTGATGGACCCTATCAAATTCGAAAGATAATTGGAAAAGTTTATTACTCTTCGATATTCCAAAGAAAGGGAAATTGCATGGCATTTTTCATGTTTCTTGTTTGAAGAAAAAACTAGGTCCTACTATCCATATACAAACAAAGTGGCCTCTTTTAGATGAAGAAGGAAGGTTACTTTTAATTCCTAAAGGAATCCTCGAAGTACGAACCAAATTCCTACGTTCTAGAAGAATTAATGAGTATCCAATCAAATTGAAGAACCTACCTGAAGATGAAACCACTTGGGAAGATGAGGAGTTTAGTTCTAAATATTCATCCTTTCCCACGCTTCGAGGACGAAGCTTTTCAAAGAGGGATGACTTGTAATAGACCGTACGTATATTACAATGTCATTAATTAATAAATTAAATCATTAATGTAATTATTATACGTTTAATGTAAAGTCATGTCTTTTAAGACAAAAAGACATGACTATGCTCTTTCATGCATATTTAATACACGTTGTTGTACATTGTATAGATCATCGAACAATAAATTTATAAAATATTAATATATATTTTATGTACATTTAGTCTTCAACCTTCCATACCACCAAACCTCCCATTTGAAAATCCAGACTACAATTTTCTTGGAGTAGAACATGTTTGATTTTAACATGACTATTTTAATCAAGTGAAGGATCATTTTCCCTTTTTTGCAATGAAACATCCATTTTTTTATAATGAAATATGTAAAGTTAGTACTTTTGGAGGAGATCTATTTCTTGGGACACGAGAGAAAGAGTGGAGTAAAAGGGGAAAATATTGTGCCGCGCGAGGGTCTTAAAAGAACACATTTTTTGAGGTCACTGGGCAACCCCAAATCTTTGAAGGGCTCACAAATGGTGGTCCATGCGTAATCATCTTTTAAAAAAGAAGTGTGCTTCTGAATCCTAAATGATGGAATGAAAGAAGATTTTAAAAATGGCCAGTGAGTAATAAACTAATCATACATGTACGAGAGAACTAATAGTGCTCAAAACCAGATATCAAAATAAAATATCCTTCATTTTTCACATTCTGCAAAGAACTAACTATGATGACGTCCATTGTAACAACCCTAAGTATTAATCCATTGTCATGGTTTAATTAATTGGTTAATGTATATTAGTTTAATTAATTAATTAATTAATTGTCCTGGTTAAATGTTTGTTGAATGTGAATTGGTTTAATTAACTAATTAATTAATTTAATGATTAAATATCTGTTTAATAAAATCTAGTTTAATAAATTATTAATTATTATTTTGTATCGAATGATGGAACCATTAAAGAGAAGGGGATATGGTGGTTGGCATTGAATGGAGGGATAAGGTGGGTGAGTCTTAATGAAAGGGAGAAGGCGGTGAATGAGAGAAGGGGGGAAGGAGGATAAGAGGAGGAAATAAAACATTCGAGGGGGGGACTTTTGATTTTGGGGGGGAGAGCATCATTTTGATAGGAGAGGACTATATTGCTGATTTGGGGACTAGAGTGGCTTGCTGAAGGAGGATACTACTGGTTTTTGCTTGAGGAACTTGTTGGAGTTTGATGGATTGAGATAGGGGGCATCTGTTGCTGGGAGTTTTGGGATGGCGGGCCAGGAATCCTTACGGAATCCTGGAGCTAGGGAGCTAGAGAGGCTCTATTCCTAGCTGGCTAGGAGGAAAAGATTCAGTTTTAAGGCAGTTTCAAGCAGTTTGCAACAGCAGGAAAGCAAAGGACAAACTCCTCCTTCAAGAAGTTTTTTTTTTCTAGTATTAATTTTGTTCAGAATGAAAGTTAGGATATGAATTTATGTATGGAAAATGTGAAATATGTCGTGTAATCTGTTTTGTGATTATTTTGGACTGTCCAAAATAAAAGTTTAATATTTAGCTGGTTAATTTGCTAGAACTTCAACATAAATTAGTTAGATTGTTGTAATGCAAACATAAATGGAAATTTGATGTCGTGTTCAAGAAAGAAAAAGTAATTTAGATTATAAATTTACCATTTAACTTTGAGACCCATGAAAAGGGCCTTACATCCATGGTAAAGGATGCAACAATGTCTAGTCCTCACCTCTCGAGTTTTGGCGACGATGTCCAGTCCCCACCTCTTGAGTTTCAACTCCTCTCCTAGCGAGAAATGATCAAATTTGAAGTGGCTAGTGAAAATTGATCAAACAATACAATACGATAAGATAAGGAACTCCAATTGTCCCTTTTATTACATGAAAAATCAGGTTGAAGTTTAGGTTCTGAATCCTAATTATAGTTTTTTCATAGTCATAGTTTAGGTGAAGGTGGGAATTGAGCCCAAGAAATTAATGTATCCATCCCTGGAGATTAAGGCATCCATCATGGGACTATTCACATCCCAACCAAAAAAAAATGCTTTGTAGGGTCGCAGACGAAGGGCAAATGCACAAAACTGATTTTACCATCCAATATTCTAAAGCAAGAGATTTCCGTATCCATGTTTGTAGTTTCTTATTGTTTCAAGTTTGAAATTTCACAATATATTGATTTTTATCAATAGAAAAGGGAAAATACAGTGCAATTTGTGTTATCTATGTTAATATTTGGTTGAAATGCTGATAAATTCCTTTTCTCTCAACTTACATATTCGATCTTTCTCCAAACATTTTCCATGCTTTGGATTTTCTTAAATTTCATTGATAAGAACTTTCTTTTTAATCAAAGAACAACTTCTCATTATGTTAAATCCAGAGGACTATCTAAATAATGTAAACCAAGGGTGTCCAATGGTGGTGGTGGTGGTTCTCGCTATGGTGGTGGTTTTGAGGGTGGTAGCTAGAGGAAATAAACATGATGATGATGATTGATTAGGGTTTAGTTTTATTTTCAAGTGGTTTTATGTTTTGGTTGTGTAATAATCTTTTTGGTGGTAGAGATTTATGTTGGTAAGTGTCCTTGAGATTTGGTGTTTCGATGTTCTATAAACTCATGTTTGGTTTTTTATGTGGATCTTTGTGACTCTTGGATGAGTTGTATCTAAACGGAAAATCTAGTTATGCAAAATATGGTTTTAATATATCTCTCTTGTCATGGTTTTTTCCTTGTTAAGTTTTGCGGATGTTGTAATAGATTTTAAAAATGTATAAATTGGTTTGAAACTATAGCCTTATTTTACTGTACATCTTCCCCTTCTCCCTTTTGTAAGCTTTGCATATATTCTAATGGCTTTTAGAAATCTTAAATTGGTTTGGTTTTCCATTTGTTGAGAATCCTAACGCGAATCTAATGTTCTTGGACAAGTGTGATCCACTTTATTTATCTAAAGAAATATGTTATTAAGAGTTAATCAATTGTGGTAAGTTTTTTTTTTAGAAAAAAATATGTGATTAGGGCTTAAATGATCATTGGTGAGTTGTTTTAATAACTCTTTAGGGATTTTGGAATATTCTTGTGATCTCCTTTGTTATATTGGTACCAGTTTGAGGTATAATCTTGGAACTGTGTAGTATCCACGTTTGCAGTGTTTTCTTGTTTTAGGGTTCAAATTTCACTATATATCCAAGTTTATATATAGAAAATGAAAATACAATGTCATATGTGTGATATGTTGGTCTTTGGTTTAAATACTGAGAATTTTTTTCTTAAATTTGAATTTTTTTTTTCAACTTGTAGATGTAATATTTGTACATGTATTTTCCCTATTTTGGAATTTCTTGAGTTTTGTTGCCATGAATCTTTTTATTTTTTAATCAAAGAAACTTGATGGCTATATTTTTCTCATGCTCTTTTCAATCCAGACTATTATCTTTTTAATAATAAATTTCTACTCACATAATGGCGTTGTTAAATTTAGAAAACAATTTTGCGTCCAAAATTATGCATTTTAACAACTGCATTATTTCTGTTCACTTTGTTAGGATCATCTATAAAGTCATTTCTCAGGTAGACAACCATTTAATTTTTAACACTAATAATTTTAAGACACTAGTAATTTTAAATTTATTGATTTCTTTATTCGAGATAAATTTGATTGAAAATGTAATATTCTTTTTAACATATTTTTTCTATGAATTGTGTATTTAATTTATTGTTGTCCATCGAAATGCAAATTTTTTGAAAACTTTTCATTGTGTAAAAGCTGCATGAGTATATACCCTTTTCACTGATATTAGAACACACCCTTCAAATTTGATCACTGGTAGAGAGTTCGCCACAAAACATTCCCTATTGTAATCGTAGGACCTGTACAAAAGATATGATAATCAACAGGGAAGGGGCCATGGTTACAAAATACGAGTTATGATAATCAACATGGGGAGGGGTCACGGTTTCAAAACACGCATTATGTGTCTTTCCAAAATGAATAGAAATCAATTTGTTTGGTGGAGTCACATCCTCATTTAGAGAAGGGATTTGTAGCTCACATGCCATTGCCTCTTTTGGAGTTTCATGCGGTCCTCGACCACGTAAAATTGTCATTCTTACACTCTTCTCTTTGAGATCAAGAGAAAATAGTGGTAGGGTTTCAACATTCCAATTTGTTGAGGATGCATACGTTCGAACTCAAGACTTGCAATTTGTTATCTTGATGAGCATTCCATGAATCTATTTAAGTTTTCCAGAATGTTGCTTTAAAACCATCAAAACCCTCAAAGTTGATGTGCTATTCAGTTTTGAAATCCCTACATGCTCACAAGTTTCATTTTCCAATGTGCACTTAAATTCACTATTCCACAAATTAAGATATGTTTTTCAACTACGTGTTTGTTTGCACATTTTGTGATGTTCATATATCATAATATAACAAATAATAAAATATAAGGTAGGCAACAATAACTGAGGTTTCTAGGCCATCATTTCCAACATCACATTTCTCGTAAGAACAAAGTATTTAAAGTGGGAGACACTCCTAATGCTATAACACCTATTATGGTAAATACCATAAAATATTTGGCCCTGGATGCAAGGAAGCTTATAGGTTTTGTTGGATTCAACATAAAGGTAGACCGAGTTTGTCATGTTTTTGTGTAGGTTATGATGTTTGAACTTGTTTCCCTATAATAACTTCAAGATTTTCTTTGTCTATAACATTTTAAGCTTGCTTTTGTCTTCCTTTCTGTAAAAGTGATAAGATTGTTTTGAATTGGTAGTAGGTTGGTGAAAATGACCACATCGTCATATTTCATGGCGACTACCTTATAATATAGGAATGTCACTGTATTATTTCTTTACTAGGGCTCTTGCTACCACCATGGCTAGATCATATGAGCTTCAATTCTAATGGAGGAAAATTCTGATGGAGGCAAACCTTGTTCTCAATGGCACAAGGGGAAAATTAAAGTCAAAGGACACATGGTAAAATACACGTGTTAGGATAGAGGTGGTAAAGGAAAGTATGTTGACATGTGTCGACATTGGAGAGGCTCTAGAAAGATGAAAAATCATTGTAGAAGAACCATTCCCTTAAAAAAATTCTTTCAACATAATAAAGGACATCAACTATGAAGTAGCTCAGACTCAAATGCATTGAATCTTTGTTGAAACAACTTTCCAATGGTCACATATTTGGAATTGTCTAATATTGTTGCAATCTTTCCTTTTGTTGAATGTATTTGGTGATACAGAAAATTGTATTTTTCATTGATCTTGAATTTCGATCAAATTTTTGACAATCTAGGTTGATTCAATGTTGGGAAAAAACTTTTATGGCATTGATCTAACATGTGCAGGTCTTAAATCATGGTTAAACTTTGCTTATGATTAAAATTTTTATTGAATTCTTATTAAAGGTTGCAACCAAAAAAAAGATCTGTGTACTACAAGATTCACTCACTCCATCACATCTCTCATCTCTAACCACTAACTCTAGACGTAGCTCACATAAAAAAATGAGTAATACATGCAATATAATAAACTACAACAACTATGAATTAGTTCCAATTAAACTATCTTGAACTGTCTTTAGTTTATGTTTGTATATTCTTATGACCATTGTACCATCTCATTTAACAACGCGGATACTAACATTCACCAATGCCAAGTTTATTAATAACTAGTCATAGAGATAGGATATATGCTTATGACAATGGGGGTAGCCACAAGGGAGTGGTGCATCCTACTAACATAATGGTTGACTGAATGTGGTGTGAATATACTTGTTGCTTGAACTTTTCCCCTCCCTATGTGCGAAAAATATAAAAAAAACTACAATACTCCATAGTACCCTTTCACATGCATTCCTAAAAAAATGTCGATCACTAAAGTTGGATACTCCTAAATTCTCTATGCCTTGGAATTGTTTCTACCACATAAATACCTCTCTCTCTATTATAAAAAAAATAAATCCCACATTGGTTATAAGGTGTGGCCCACAACAACATATAAGCTCAAGTATACCATGATCTTGATTCCTTATGCCAATGGGGACAACCACAAGGCAATGGTGCCTCCTACTAACATAATGGTTGATTTGTTGTAGTGTGAATATGCTTGTTGCTCGACCTTCCCCCATCCCTTTGTGCAAAAATACAAAACAATTGGTTGTACTCCATAGCACCCCTTTCAAATGATTTCCTAATAAAAAAATCCCATTACTAAAAGTTAGATACACCTAAAATCCATGTGCCAGCTTGGAATTGTTTATATGACACAAATACCTCTCTCATATTCCTACTCTCACAATGTTTTGCACTCTTCTCACTTGTTCTTATTGGATTAGAGGAATTAAAGTCACTTTTGAATTATCAATAAACCACAATCATCACCCCTGAGTATATATAAAAACTACAATAATCATTAACATTGGATCATTTCATGAAAACACATAATTAGTGTTTGCGAGTATTTTTTAATGTTTGTTAAAATTTTTGGCATTGGACAAGCATCTCCATTTGTCATTTTGTCATTTTAATGTTATATTTAAATGCATTTGATTATTTGAATAATTTTAATGAGTGACTATTTTTTTCCATCATATTTAATAGAAAAATTATGCAATGATAAGTGACTTGACCATAAAATGTTAAAACTCGTTGGTTAACACCTAAATGTTCTTTCAATTTGGGCTGTTGTCCATTCTATGCATGTCAAAGGTGGGACACACAGTGTTATATTTGTGTTGGGAATATGTGGATGTATGAGTCACATACATTCTTCTCATAAATAGATGGGTTCATTTCCATGCGTGCACTTCAATCATTTCACAAATTTTCTCTAGGATCTAGAGAAAAAACAAACCGATAAATGGTTTGATGTGAAAGACATGGTATTATTATGATGATGGAAATAGATAGACATATTCACATTGAGCCTTGGAAACATACACATAAAACTTTAGATAAAATCCTTATCATTTCTAGGCGAGGAGATGACACTTTCCTACCACTCCAAATTAGTTAAAATAACAGAAGGCTACAAAATTTTGAAGGTGGATAAGCACATTTACACTGACATATGCTATGAAAATAGATGGATATGTGTAATTGTCATGTGTTTCTCCTCCTCCTCTTCCTTCTTCGTTTCCCCATGTTATCCTAGCTATATTTGGAAATCCTTCACAACATTGCTCGCCCCCAATTTCCATTCTTATTTCCTTAGGGGCTAGATCATTTACATTCCTCATAAATACAACTAGCACAAGCACACAATTAAAGGTGATTGATATACAATGATGGATTCCATTAGTGAAAAATAGTGGAGGATGGTGTCGGTCAACATATATAGTCTTCCTTTAATTATGTGGTTACACTAGTTGATGGGTGGAGTGTGGGTTGAGGGTTATTATATTTATGAATTAAAATATCAATATCAATAATATATAAATAGGATATTTATAGTAAATTGGACTATGTTGATAGTGGTTGACTATAGTTAAAGTGAATCCAACAATGGTTGATCATGGTTGATCATAGTTTCCTATAATTGATCATAGTTGGCTATGTTGACTATACTTAATTATACTTGAGTCTTGACAAAGGTTGACCATCATGAGGTTAACAATGGTTGGTTGTGGTTGACCATCTTCAAATAATGTTTTCCACCCTTGACTATAGTTAACTAATTGACATTAATTCAGTAAATATGATTATGGTTAGACATGGTTGATCATTGTTGACTGTGGTTGAACTTGTTGATAATGGATGACCATGGTTGAATATAGTTGAGTATGGTTGACCATGTTGGTTATCATTGAAAATGTTGACTATGGTTGACTTTGTTCACATGGTTGAACAAGGTTGCTTGTGGTTGATTATGGATGAATATGGTTGACCATGTTTACTATATTTGACAACTTGGTTCATTGTGGTTGATTATGGATGAATATGGTTGACCATGTTTACTATATTTGACAACTTGGTTCATTGTAGTTGATAACATTGACTATAGTTGATGATGGTTAACTATGTTAATTATGGTTGATGTTGGTTTAGTAAGGTTACCAAGATTAACTATGGTTGATTGTGGCTCATTATAGTCAACCATATTGACCTAGTTGAATGTGGTTGACTATGGTTGACCATGTGGAATATGGGTGAGCGTTGATGATGATAATTGACTCTTACTGGCTATTTTTGGCTATGGTTGGCCATGTTGGCTTTGTTGATCGTGTTTGACAATGACAATGTTGACCACATTGATTGTTGTCAATGATGTTTGACTATGGTTAAATTTGGTTCACTAAGTTGAGTATGATTGACCATGGTTGATTATGGTTAACCATGGTTGACCATGTTCAACTAACATTTTACATGGTTTGTTATAGTTGATTACCATTGACATCAGTTGAGCAAAGGCCATTGTTGTTAATTACGGTTAACCAAAGTTTCTTATATTTGATCACAATTGACTTTGGTTGACCATGTTAACTATGGTTGGATATGGTTGACTATGCTTGACCATGGTTTACTATGGTTGACCATGTTGACTTTGGTTGATAATGGTTGATTATATTTAACTATAGTAGACATCAACCATGGTTGACTATAATCAACTACATTTTACATGGTTTGCTATATTTGATTATAATTGACATTAGTTAACAAAGCCCATTGTTGTTAATCATGGTTAACCATAGTTTATTATATGCTATCACAATTGACTTTGGTTGACCACATTAACTATGGTTGGCCATGGTTGACTATACTTAACCATGTTTTACTATGGTTAACAATGGTTGACCATGTTGAATTTGGTTGATAATGGTTGATTTTCTTTAATTATAATAGACCCTATTAACCATGGTTAACCCTTGTTAGATATGGTTGATGTGGATAACTATGGTTCACCATGTTTTAATATGGATGACCATGTTGATTATTACTGGCGTTGGTTGATTGTGGTCGACACTATTGACCATTGTTGACCATATTTATAAGAAGTTTGACTATGGCTGATCATGTTCACTATGGTTTATAATGGTTATCCATGGTTGACTTTTGTTGATCTTATTCATTATATTTTAATAAAATTAACATTGTTTTACAATACTTGACCTTATTTACCTTGTTGAATTTAGTTGACTATGATGGTCCCCATTGATTATGGTTGACATTATTAATTATGGTTGACCCTCTTAACTATGGTTTATTATGGTTGAGTATTAGTGATTATGTTGATCTTGTTGTCCATGTTGACCATGGTTAATTTTAACTATGGTTGATTACTATGGATTACCCTCTCGACCATCATTGACCTATGTGGCCAGGTTTGACTTGGTTGACCTTGTTGATGATGTTGACTATGGTTAATTATAACTTACTGTAGTAGATCAAGTAGACCACAATTGACTATTATCGTTAATTATAGTAGACCATGATGAGCATGTTTAGATATGGTTGACCTACTTAACTATGAATGAATTTGGTTGACCATGTTTAACTTAGGTCAATCATGGTTGACTAATGTTAACCATGTTGAAGAAGGCACAGGTGGCTGATAATAAAAGTTGACTTTGGTGGACATTGGTTAACTATGGTTAGATTTGGTTGACTATAATGAATTTTATTTCTTAATGGTTGACTATTGGTTGTCTATAGTTTTCTTTAGTTACTTTTGGTTCTTAGGGTTGATCTTGGTTGACTATAGTTGATTTCAATCCTTAATGGTTGACTATTGGTTTATTTTTTCCTACCTTGGTTGCTTTTGGTTAACTTTGGTTGATAATAGTTGATTTTGGTCCTTGATGCTTGATTATGGTTGACTATTGGTAAACTATGGTTAACTTTTGTTGACTATGGTAGACTTTGATTCATTTTGGTTGATTGTGGTTTACCATGGTCGACTATAGGTGACAAAGGTTGTTTATGGTTTCATATGGTTGACTTTAGTGGACTTTGGTTAACTATCAATGAATTTAGTTGGCTTTGTTGACTATGGTTGATTATAGGTGAATTTAGTTGACATAGGTAGACTTCAATTAACTTTGGTTCCCTATGGTTGACTATGATGACTGGTCTACTATAAGTGATAGTAAATGACTATGGTTGACTTTGGGTGACTATCCTTGATCTATTTAATGATGGAACTTTACTATGGTTGATTATTAATTTGGATTATATTAAGAACAAAATGAAACACAAACAAAAATATAGCAAAGTTTACAACAATACAATGAAACCCAACTTCTATTAATGAATACAATAGTAGAATATTGTAGAACACAAGCTGGATAGAATGATGGCAGCTTATCTTTGAAGAGAAAAAGATGTCAGCTCCACTCATTCGAAAAAATATAATACAATGGGATTCAAGAATGTCATTTTAACATAAAGGAAGAGGTGGGTGGCCACCGATATCCACCTAGATCAATTATGGTTGACATTAGTAGACTGTGGATGACTATGGTTAACTACTGTTTACTTTTGTTGAATACAATTAATTATAGTTCTTAATAGTTGAGTTTAATTACATATAGTTGACATTGGTTGACCTTGGGTGATTGTGGTTGCATCATTTGAAGAGGAAATATAGAGGGTTAGGTCACATTTGACTATATAATTTATGTTTCATTAGCTAAATTATTGATTATGAAACAAAAGAATATGTGATATTATCAAATTAAGAAAGGAACAATAGAGGTGATCCAGGTGGATATTGGTGGCTACCCACCTATTCCACTGGCTCAAAATCCAATTTCCATTTCGGTAGTTTTTTTTCTAGCTTTTCGGGTCCTAAACTTTTGGGGTCATTTTGAGGCCCTAAACAACGTTTTTTGGGCCCGCCACAGTGACATTGTAGATAAAGTTATAGTGTGATGGAAACATGTGTAGTCCTTAGATAGAAATTTCCAATGGGCTATCATGTGCCTAAAACATAGATCGTATGCAAAAGTTACAATCTCGGGAATTTGATGTACCAACTTACCCCATGGGGCCCACATGACTTTTGGTGCTTCATCTTCTAGGGTTAGGTTTTTGGATGTTTAGTGTTTTATCCTTTATTATTTATGTTAAAAAGGATTTTGGAGCCTCATTGTAACTAACTTCTTGAGAATGAGCATATCTGACACATCTCTTCTCAACGATAAACTACCACCATTCTAGCTAGCTTGTGTTCTTTTGCATTTTACAATCTTTTGTATTTCAAACAATTATTAATAGAATCTGAGATTTATTGTATTATTGTGTTCCTTGGATCAACTAGGGACGGGACATCCATGTCAGCCAACAATTTCGCCCACACTACGACATCAAACCCTTCAAAGATGAGGTATTGTGTGATATTTCCCCACTTGAAGTTTGTGATGTTTTTCTAGGACAACCATATATGTGGAAACATCATGTTGTTTATGAATCTAGGCCCAATAGTGTAATTATTACTTTGGGAGATAAAATCTATAGGGTACTAGAGGTAGTCCCAAATACCGCGGTCTCTTTGATCTCTATGAAGTAGTGCATAAAGGTGGTTTCTCAAACAAGAAGATATATTTGTCCTCTATATGGTTCAATTGGAAGGTCACTACGACTGCCAAAACCTCTACATAGGGTCTCTCTACACAACAACAATAGGTGGACATAATAGTTGAGGAGTACAAAGACATATTTGCCTCGCCTACTAGGGTGTATGTACATTATTAGGTAAATCACCTAATTGATCTAACACTCGGTGCTCCTCTACCTAATGGACATGTATACAAGCGTTATCTTATGGAGAATGAATAAATAAAATGCCAAATCCAAAAGATAACTATGAAGGGCCACATCAGACCCAATTCCTCACCTTCCAGAAGCCCAATTATTCTAGTACAAAAGAAGGATGGGACATGGTGACTTTGTAATTATTATAGAGCCCTGAACAATATCACAGTCAAGATTTGATACCCAATTCCCTAGATTGATGATTTTCTCGATCAACTCAAGGGAGCCAAGTTTTTCAGTAAAATTTATCTGAATTCGGGTTACCACCAAGTGCTAATTCATCAAACTAATGTGTGGAAGATAACCTTTAAGTCTAAACAAGGCCGCTTTGAGTGGTTGGTCATGCATTTCATATTGACTAATGCCCCGACCACATTCATGTGAATGATGGATGATATATTATGACCATTCACAAAATCCTTTGTGGTTGTATATTCATATGGAATCCTCATATTCAACAAAACTTGGGAGGAACATTTGGAGCATATTCAATAGGTATTGGGCACCCTTCGCCAACACAAATTATATGCCAAATTGGAGAAGTTTTCCTTCAACAAGTAGAGAATCCAATATTTGGGATACATCATAGATGCGCAGGGCGTACATGTGGATCCAACCAAGATCCAATTCATTGACGATTTACTGGCCCTGAAAACAATGACTGAGCTTCGTAGCTTCTTGGGACTTGCTAACTTCTGCTAGCGGTATGTGTTGGGCTTCTCTCATATCGCTTGGGCCCTAATAAAAGTAACCAAGGGTGGCATGAAATAAAATTTTGTGTGGTCCATGCCCCAACAAAAATCATTTGAGGATATGAAATCCTGCCTCCGCTCAGCACAAATCCGCCTTCTTCCAGACTTGCAATGACCATTTGAGATTGAGACAGATGCTTCAGATTATTCTATCAGTGTAGTCTTCACTCAATATGGGCATCTGATAGCATATCATAGTGAAACTATATCTAATGTTTTTCGAAGATACCCCACCTATGACAAAGAGATGTAGTCCATTGTGGAGGCATGCCAAAAGTGGAAGCATTACATTATGGGGAAGGAAACGATCATCCATACTGATCACAGGGATCTGCAATTCATCTAGACACAATTAAAGTTACAAAATGACTGCCATCATAAGTGGTCCACGTAATTGCAACATTTCCACTTGAATATCAAGTACAAGAAGGGTAGCACCAACCATGTCGTATATTTCCTCAGTCGACCCCCGGTGGCAGTGCTCACCACAATTCTCAAGTCTTGTGGACATGAGACATCTGGATGGACACAATTATACAATGGTGAATATGAATTTTTTACTGCTTATTAGACATTAAGCATAGGTAGAACAGTTCCAAAATTTCATCTCTAGGATGGGTTATTATGCCATATGAGCCACCTTTTTGTTCCTTCAAGCGAGCATGCAAAATTGATATGGGAAGCTCACTACAGTCAGGAAATGGGACATTTTGGTGTAGAAAAGACAATGGAAGTACTATAGAATAATTTTTATTGGCCAAAGATTCCACAAGATGTTCGTAAATACATCAAATCCTGCATCTCCTGTGCCATTTCCAAGCCCACCATCAAGAAACAGGGGCTAGACACTCCTTTGCTTACTTCGGATAGGCCTTAGGAGTCCATATCCATGGAATACATGTTCGGTCTGCCTTCAACCAAACATTGGATTGACTGTGTCTTCATGGTCGTAGATCAATTCTCTAAGATGGTCATCGATCAATTCTCTAAGATGGAAATTTTGTCACCCTGCAAGAAGAGAATCACAGATGAGGCCACCGTAAAGATGTTCTTCACACATGTTTGGGTTCATTTTGGGCTACCAAAAAATGTTATCTCCGATCGAGAAAATAGGTTCCTGATCACCTTTTGGTCCAGCCTATGGTCGATGATGGACACCAAGCTGACCAAATTGACTTTCTTCCACCAACAGATTAATGGAAGAAAAAGGTAGTCAAC
This sequence comes from Picea engelmannii, assembly GCA_009831015.1. Taxonomy (NCBI): domain Eukaryota; kingdom Viridiplantae; phylum Streptophyta; class Pinopsida; order Pinales; family Pinaceae; genus Picea; species Picea engelmannii. Next base: position 429,230 of record ML781656.1, on the reverse strand, counting down.
ATGATGATTTTACATATCCTACGAATGTATAATTCCAAACATCCATGCACAAGGGATGAAAGCCTTCCTTATGTTCAACATAGGTAAAAAATATCCCTCCACAACTCTATTGGCCACAACCCTTTTCAGGTGTGCTTGGGATTTCAACCATTGGCCCCCATTGATGCAACTCTTCCCATTGCAACCTCACATGAAGAGTCCTCCCATGCTCAGGAAGAGGCTGATTGGGAATCCAAATTTGTTGAGCTCATATAGAACATCCAACAACAAGTTCATGATATTGTGCAGAAAGCCAATGCCAAGTACAAGCAGTGCCATGATCAACATCGCGTACTGCACAAATTTTAGGTGGGAGATAAAGTATGGTTGCATTTGAAGAAAGAGCACCTCACAGGACCCCATTAGAATGTATGCCCACTCTGATATGGGCCTTAAATAATCACCAAGGATGTGGTTAAGAATGATTTTGAATTAAGTATTCCTCCTTTCCTTGGATTGCATCCGGTATTTAATGTGGAACTGCTCTGACCATATTTTTCACCTCTCCTGGACACTTTGGATGCGACCGAGCAGTTGGCCCCTACAAAAATCAATCCTTCCTAGAATGAATATTATATAGTTTATTGAATCATGGATTTCAAGACAAAGGACACCCGCCAACAGACTATCAAACTCTATCAGGTCGTCAAAGCAGGGCAACTTCTTAATCAGGGAAAGTGGCTCTCCAAGAGTCAGGTTCAAAAAAAGTTTCCTCATTTGTTGCAGGCACTTGATGCAACATAGAACATTGCTTCATAAGGGGGGAGGAGTGATCCAAGTGGATATTGATGGCCACCCACCTATTCCACTGGCTCAAATCCCAATTTCCATTTTGGTAGTTTTTTTCTAGATTTTCGGGTCCTAAACTTTCGGGGCTATTTTGAGGCCCTAAACTAAGATTTTTGGGCCTGCCATAGTTATACTGTCGACAAAGTCAAAGTGTGACAACAACATGTGTATTCCTCAGATATACCTTTCCAACGGGTTATCGTGCGCCTAAAATGGAGATCGTATGCAAACGTTATGACTTCGGGAAGTTGGTGTACCAACTTATTCCGTCGAGGTCCACATGAATTTTGGCGCTTCATCTCCAAGGGTTAGGTTTTTGAATGTTTAGGGTTTTCTCATTTATGCCTTATGTTAAAAAGGATTTTGGAGCCTCACTATAACCAATTTCTTCTGAATGAGCATAGCCGACACATCTCTTCTCAATGATAAGCTACCACCATTCTAGCTAGCTTATGTGCTTTTGCATTTGACAGTCTTTTGTATTTCAGACAATTATTAATAGAATCTGAGCTTTACTGTATTACTGTGTTCCTTGCCATATCTCTATGTAATTCTTTGTTATATCTATGTTATTTCTCTACCTTCATATTGTTCCTAAAATAGTCTGAATCAAGAGGGTTACATTTCATTATATTATTTTAGAAGGAATAAAAGAGAGATATGTCACGTTATGACATTTCAAAAATAATAATTTAATAGGTTTACATCACAATGTGATGTTTCACAATAATACATAGGATTGCAATAGATAAAAGTTGGGAAATTGGTTATGTCACATTGCAATGGTTGATAATGTTTCCCTATGTTTCAAGCTTTGACTTTTGTTATAGAGTTCATATATGCTCACAATGGTCTATATTAGGGATAATTTTAAGGATGGAAATTTATCTTAAAATGTAGAAACCTTGGCAAATCTTACTAGTCCTCAATATGCAAACTATATGATGTTTGGCGATTTTTTTGTAAAAATATTCAAATTTTCTATAAAATTTTAGGGATTTTTAAGGTAAAATAATTTTATCCTATAGAATTTGGGTGAATAAGTTTTACAAAAAAAATGGAAATTGGTGAATCATTTTTGGGGAAAAAGTATGGAAAATTATCCCATGAGTGAAATTTAGCCCCTAAAAGTTTCCTTGGTCCATATGGTTGACTTTTCATGTTACATGTTTGATATGGCTGACCAGATAACCATATATATGGTATATTTTATTGTTGACTATGCTTGATTTTTGTTAATTGTTATTGAGTTTAGGTGTCTGTGGTTGATTGTGGTTGAAGTATATCCTTTATGGTATATATGGTTGGATTTAAGAGCTATATGGTTGATATGGTTGACCATATCAACCATAGATATAATAGAATTTATCATGAACTGTGGCTAGTTTTGGTTGAACTGTATCCTTTATGGTCTATATGGTTGGCTTTACGGGCTATAGGTTAATTTGTTTATCTAGATAGAAGTAGATATAGTAGAGTTTATCATTAAATATGGTTGACAATGGTTGAACTTGGTAGATTATTGTTGATTATAGGTGATTGTGATTCACTATGGTTGACTAGTAATAGTTAGATCCCACCTAGTGATCTGTAAAGGCCTAAGGGTCCAGTAGAATTAATGATAGGATATGTAAGGTGGTCATTTAATGTAATGTGGAATAGGCCTACTAGGCAGTTATCATTCAATCAATGTAATATAGCCCAATGATTAATGTAGGGGCCACCAATGGTTGGGATTTGGAGTAGATAGAAACTTTTAATAGAGATAGTGATCCAAAAATCCTTAGATGTTGTTTTATTCTTAAATACACATAAATATCCAACTTGATTCGAAATATAAATGATCGCTTTAACTATTTTCAAATAATATGAATTCACTTACTTATCCAAAATCACTTAAATGATAAATAACTTGCAAGGTAACTGAGTGAAATAGAACCAAAAATAATTAAACACATAACACAAGTTTGATAACGTTGTTCACCCATTTTGGGCTACATCACTGGGTCCACTTCCAATTGAGAGATTGCTTTATTAATTCTCAAATTCTTGTATTCTTAAAATGACCTTTTTATCTGTTTCTCAAACTCAGAAACATAGTGCACCATTGAATTCCTCTTGAAATTATGAGAAAATGAGTATAAACACTCTATAATTTACTCAAGGAACCCTATGGCACACATTACAATGCAAAATCAAAGTCTAGATACCCTATGGCACAAAATTCAAGGAAAAATATACTAGCTCTGGCACGCATAACAATATTTCGTACTTTGTCATACTATGTCGTATTCAATCCTTACTTCCATCTAGGCGCTGAATTAAATAGGGTGGGATCCCTAACCACCATCCAGAGTCTTAGGAAAAATTAAATGTAATATTGTTGGAGTTCCTGTAACAAACTTCACGTTTGGTGAAATCATTAGAACACTTGTATGTGTGGGAGGAGGTCATGGGTTCAAACATGCAGATCTCTCCTCCTTTGGTTCTTTGTTGTAACCATATGTTATATTTTTCATGGTGTTTGTTTGTTGTCAGTGGTATATATTTATAATCCCCCCTGCGATGATAGGATATAATTACATTACATGTTATATATACCATGGGTCGGGGGCTTAGCCCTCAACGCTTTTCTCACCGATTCAACCTTTAAACAAACTCAAATAAATTCCAGGCCATATATGGTTAAGAACCATATGTGTGGTGTATTGGTGAGGGAATTAGTATTTCACGTGAGAGACCCGGGTTTGATCATCCAAGCTCACCAAAATAGTTTTAACAACCTAAACCATAATCGACTAATGGAATACTGCCACGTGACAGTTTCCCATTGGTCCACTTGTGAAACGATGGTACAATAAGATGCCATGTGTCCTTGCCAGATTGGTCCACTTGTGCATGTATGGTTTCCATGCCACCTACCATGTGTCATGTTGCATGAACTGTATGTATATGCCACATGTCACCCTTCTAGTGCTGCCACATGGCACCCCTTTTTGACCCCATTTGATGAAAATTTTTAAGAGCCATAACTTTTTCATACGAACTTCGTTTTAGGTGATTATGATTTCGTTGGAAATATATCGCTGAGATCCATGCAATGACGTCAATTTTGAGAGCATTTGAGATGATCAAATTTTGAGCATTTTCAGATCCACCGAGATCATTCCTCCCCATTGGAATCCTTTTGGACCACCAAAAGTATTGATTTCTCAAAAATTAAGTGAGGGTAAATCTCCCCAACCTTTCCAATCTCGATCCACTTTTCTTTGCTTGGTTTTACCCCTTTAAGACCAATTCGAAGATATTCCACATCACCCCGTTGTGAAGTCTTGATTCTTATGTCAAGGATAACATCTTCAAGTAGCTTGTCTAAATACTCTGGAGTAAAATCATCAAATTTCTGACGCAGGGTCCACCTTTGCCTCAGTAGAGTCTCTGCGCTGACCTCCCGGTCTTAACGGATCGTTCTAAATTCACCTTCGAGTTGAAGTGGCTCTTTCGATTCCTCACTAGAATCTCTGTTAAAAATCTGATTCACAGGTCCTTCCTTTTCCCCTGTCATGGATTCTACGCATGCTTGATCTCTTCCCGACAGAAATTTTGGGTTTCGGGGTTTCGTGATTCCCATTGTCGAGAACCTCAGTCTTCCCGATCTTTGATATGCCAAAACGGCTTTAACTTCAATAGAATTTAGCCCCCATGGCTATCTCTTGGTCCACATGAACTTCCCCTATATGACCGCAGTCCCTTTCGGGGTTTCGTGATTTCGGTCTTTCAAATGCTCTAAACGTCTTGTCCTTAGTATTCTCGATCCTCCGAATCCTGATTTCCCGATATGACGTCATCTAGGAAACCCCTTTCGGGATTTCATGTTTCGGGTTCTCCCAATGCGAGACTCCTCCTCACCGCTGCTCCTTCGTACTCCTGACCTTCGATGTGCTGAAGTGACGTCAGCTGGCCCCACAACGGAGCTTTCCACCTTGTCAGGGTTTCAGACTTTGTGTTTCTGAAATGCACGTTCTTCTTGTCCTCAGGATTTCCGATCTGTTGAATCTCGATATGCCGATGGACTCTCCCCTTTCGGGATTTTCTTCGAAAGTCTAGATTTCTGCCACACATCCCAAATGGATGGACGGTCCCGATCAAATCTCGGGACTTCGCCAGATGCGAAGCCAAAAGCACTCACCTATGTGAGTCCCGGTGTCTGGATCTCCGAATTGGACGATCGCGCGACACGCGTCCTTCCTCAAATCGACGGTTGCGATTCTTTCGTTGTTTAGGGACTTATAAAGTCTCGACCTCTCATTGTCAGGGCTTCCGATATCCCGATACCTGAAATCCTGATAAGCCAACTCTTTAGGGATTTCACTCCTCTGTTGATGAAGGCTTAACTCCCTCGCAACTCTGGTCAGATCCGACGACTGACGGGTGTTTGGATCAAGATCCGACAGTCCAGATCGTTTCTCCTATGCGCTCCTCATGCTGCTCCCTGGACGTGAAACCCTTTCAATGATCCAGAATCTATTAGCTCATCCAACGACAGCTGCACTCCCTCCTGATCTTCTGCGCCTTCTTCCGAGACTTGGAAGAATTCCAAATGCACAAGGCTTCTACCTTGAATTCTTTTCCCTGTGAGCTCCTTTACTTTGAGTTCTCGCCTGTGCGTGTAAAAAAGTTATTCCTCCTGAGCTTCTTTTCTCGAATCCTCAAAGGATTCTTTGACTTCTGCACCTCTGTAGAGTCTTCACGCACACAAAGTGCTATCTCTCCTGAGCTTCTCAATCACTCAGATTTCTAAGGAAACAATTCCTTCTCCTTTCTCCTCCTTCTGGAGAATGTGATGCCCTCCTGGTTATTATTCTACTCAAGCAACCTCTTGCTGAGTCTGCCGGGTGTTCAACAAACCTGTGAAGGTCCTTTTCCTTGGACTCTTCTTCAAATTCAGAACTCAAAGAGTTCTTTTCTCCTGTGCCTATCTGCACACCTACTCAATGCCTACCTGGCAGAGTTATACAGAACTCACAACAGAGTCCTTCTATGCACTCTTTGCACTAGCTCAATGCCCTCCTGGCAGAGTTATACAGAACTCCTCAGAGATTTATGTCTGCAACTGTGTTTCTTCATATACAGTCTTTCCTTCTGAGGTATTTGGCAACCTCATAGGTCTTTCTTCTGAGTTGTTGAATTCAACTTCAGTGCCCACCTAACACGCCTCTGTCTGACTCTGCAGAGTTCAGAAATTCACCCTCTGTGCACGGCTATCAGAACCCACAGCGTTTTGTCACACCCTCCTGGTGTGAAGCCTCAAAGACCTCTCAAGATTGAAGCCAAAACAACTCCTGCAAATGCATAAACTTAACATACATTCACAACATATAAAGAACACTCACAGACATTCATTCAACACATGAAAGATGCAGGAAAAACTGCTGTTTATATTAAAATGGAAAATGCCTGTTTGTACAAGGTGTTCCTGAGCACGACCTATAACAAGGTCTCAGCTCCTTCTCTTCTGCTCTCTAATCGCAGACCCTCTACTATCTATCCCCTTCTCTACCAACTCTTTTCAAAATGAGATCAAAATTGATCTTTTACATGAGGGGGCTCTTCGAGCTCTTCCCTCCAATCTACCTACCCTATTCAATTATATTGAATGGGCTGTCTAGTCCACCATCTAGATCTAGATCTGAGCCTTATGAAACATTAAAGGCCTATCTATCTACAACCTGCACAAAGGCACGGATTCTCGACTCAACAGCCTAAGACATTTAATTACATTCATTTAAATTTTAAATGAGGACCGTGCCTCTCTTCATCACGTGATTTGAATTCGCTGACGCGGCTGGATAGCTGGCGAAATGACGTGGAGAGATGCTCCTGCATCATACTCCTTAGCTACAAAATCCATGAGCTCCTGCTCATGAGCTTCCCATCTCAACGGTGGAAATCCTCCTAGATCCCAAATCATCCTCTGGAGCTGTTCATCCGCTCCATCTCCCTGCTGCTGCTGCTGCTTCTACGCTGCTGCTTCTTTTCTGCCTAGATTTTCCTTGCTGGAAGTCTTTGCTGACCCTAACATCAGCCTTCTGATCTCCTTGATCGCTGCATCCAGCTGCTCTAGTGGCTGGTTCTATTTTTGCAGTCTCCCCAACTGCAAAAATTTTCTACAATTGGGTAGATCATCATGATCTCCCATGCCATCCTCTTCATCTTCTTCTGTGGCCTTAACTTGCCACCCTACTGCAAAGCCTGTTTCTGTAGTCTCCTCTTGACTGAACTGTTGTTCAATCACCTTCTCTGACAGCTCAACTTATGCCAGTTCTCCTGCTGGCTCTGGATTGTTCAGATAATCCTGCAACATCTCCAACTCCATCTCCCATGGAGTGAGAAATTTATCTTCTGCTGTCAGCTTCAGTGCTGTAGCTTCCTTCTTTTCAGCTTCCTGGATGGAAGCATTGAGCCATTCCTCAGAATTCTCATTCTCTTTTTCTTCTTGGGAAGCTTCAGATATCTTCTCCAATTTTCCTTTAACAGTCTCAACTGGCTGTCCTTCTGCTGTTGCTGCATCTGCAACACAGATTTCTGCCTCCTCTGGGCTAAGTGGTAGGAATATTCCAATTCCTCCAACCATTAGAAGATTCCTCAGATCCTCCTCTTTTGTCAGTTGCACCAACTGATCCAAATCCATCTCTGAATTTATGAGACCCTCAGATAGTCTCATCTTCTCATCCCTACCCACCTGGCAATATGGGATGTCTTTGCTACCCTCCTGGCAGTCTATGGAATCAACTGATATCGTCTTTCTTCCCTTGCCCACCTGTAAAACTGGAAACCTTTCGCTGCCCTCCTAGCAGTATTTGAGATCTCGCAACAACCTCATTTCATTGCCCATATGGCAATGTGAAATTCCTTGGCTGTCCTTCTGACAGTCTGTGAGATCTTTAGCTGATCTCAACTCTTTTCCCACCTGGCAATTTGGAATTTCCTCTCTACCCTCCTGGCAGTTCTTGAGATCTTCAACTGATCCCATTTCATTCTCTTCACTGAGAATTCTCCCAATCTCCGGTTCACATATATGAACCCCTTTTTCTGGTCCATTGAGGTTTTCTGCATACCTCAACCACCTTTTTAACAACCTATGCTGTCTTATGACCATCAACTATTTGACTAGCCATCTTGCTTTCGCCTTTATCATGGGCCATTCGTGCATCCATCTCAACTTGGTGATCTGCTGCATCTCAATTGCAAGCTCATCCAGTATCGCGTTCATCTCAGCGAGTTCTTCATCCCATTCTGCGTTGCTCATCAGCTCTAGGTCCTTTCTTCCAGCAATATATGACCTTCAGTAGCCATGTTGCTGTATATTTTCCCTCCTAGCAAATCTGCTGCTGTCACTCTGCACCCCAAGTGTCTCAGCTTCTCCTATAGTCCTCCCGACTGTCTTCTTGATTGTTGCCTACCTGCAAACAACCATCACAGAGTCTCCAACACTCTGTCTTCCTTTGCCTTCTCCTCACTTCCCTTGCCTGAAATATACAAGAAAGAATCAGGCTCTGATACCATCCTTGACGCAGGGTCCACCTCTGCCTCAGCAGAGTCTCTGCGCTGACCTCCCGGTCTTAACGGATCGTTCTAAATTCACCTTCGAGCTGAAGTGGATCTTTCGATTCCTCACTAGAATCTCTGTTAAAAATCCAATTCACAGGTCCTTCCTTTTCCCCTGTCATAGCTTCTGCGCATGCTTGATCTCTTCCCGACAAAAAAATTGGGTTTCAGGGTTTTGCGATTCCCGTTGTCAAGAACCTCAGTCTTTTCGATCTCCGATATGCCGAAATGGATTTAACTTCAATAGCATTTAGCCCACATGGCTATCTCCTGGTCCACATGACCTTCCCCTATATGACCGCAGTCCCTTTCGGGGTTTCACGATTTCGGGCTTTCAAATGCTCCGAACATCTTGTCCTCAGTATTCCCGATCCTCTGAATCTTGATTTCCCGATATGACGTCAGCTAGGAAACCCCTTTCGAGATTTCATGTTTCAGGTTCTCACGATGCGAGACTCCTCCTTGCTGCTGCTCCTTCGTACTCCCGACCTTCGATGTGCCGAAGTGACGTTAGCTGGCCCCACAACGGAGCTTTCCACCTTGTCAGGGTTTCGGACTTCGCATTTCTGAAATGCACGTTCTTCTTGTCCTCAGGATTCCTGATCTGTCGAATCCCGATATGCCGATGGACTTTCCCCTTTTGGGTATTTTCTCCGAAAGTCCAGATTTCTGCCATGCGTCCCAAATGGATGGACGGTCCCGATGAAATCTTGGAACTTCACCATATGCAAATCCAAAATCGCTCACCTCTGTGAGTCCCGGTGTTCAGATCTCCGAATTGGACGATCGCGCGACACACATCCTTCCTCAAATCGACAGCTGCGATTATTTCGCTGTTTCGGGACTTATAAAGTCTCGACCTCTCGTCGTCAGGGCTTCCGATATCCTGATACTCGAAATCTCGATAAGCCAACTCTTTCAGGACTTCACTCCTCTATTGATGAAGGATTAACTCCCTCGCAACTCCGGTCAGACCGGATGGATGACGGGTGTTTGGATCAAGATATGACGATCCAGATCGTTTCTTTTGTGCGCTCCTCCTGCTGCTCCCTGGACGTGAAACCCTTTCAACGGTCCATAATCTATTGGCTCATCTAATGGCAACTGCGCTCCCTCCTGAGCTTCTGCGCCTTCTTCCGAGACTTGGAAGAATTCTAAATGCACAAGGCCTTGACCTTGAATTCTTTTCCCTGCGAGCTCCTTTACTTTGAGTTCTCGCCTGTGCATGTAAAAACGTTATTCCTCCTGAGCTTCTTTTCTTGAATCCTCAAAGGATTCTTTGACTTCTGCGCCTCTACAGAGTCTTCACGCACACAAAGTGCTATCTCTTATGAGCTTCTCAATCACTCAGATTTCTAAGGAAACAGTTCCTTCTCCTTTCTCCTCCTTCTGGAGAATGTGATGCCCTCCTGGTTATTCTTCTACTCAAGCAACCTCTTGCTGAGTCTGCAGGGTGTTCAACAACCTTGTGAAGGTCCTTTTCCTTGGACTCTTCTTCAAATTCAGAAATCAAAGATTTCTTTTCTCCTGTGCCTATCTGCACACCTACTCAATGCCCACCTGGCAGAGTTATACAAAACTCACAGCGGAGTTCTTCTGTGCACTCTTTTCACTGGCTCATTGCCCTCCTGGCAGAGTTATACAGAACTCCTCAGAGATTTCTGTCTGCAACTATGTTTCTTCATATACAGCCTTGCCTCCTGAGGTATTCAACAACCTCACAGGTATTTCTTCCGAGTTGTTTAATTCAACTTATGTGCCCACTTGGCACGCCTCTGTCTGACTCTGCAGAGTTCAGAAATGCATCCTCTGTGCACGATTATTAGAACCCGTAGCATTCTGTCACACCCTCCTGGTGTGAAGCCTCAAAGAACTCTCAAGATTGAAGCCAAAACAACTCCTGCAAATGCATAAACTTAACATACATTCACAGCATATAAATAACACTCACAGACATTCATTCAACACATGAAAGATGCAGGAAAAACTGCTGTTTATATTAAAATGGCAAATGCCTATTTGTACAAGGTGTTCCTGAGCACGGCCTGTAACAAGGTCTCGGCTCCTTCTCTTCTGCTCTCTACTCACAGACCCTCTACTATCTATCCCCTTCTCTACCAACTCTTTTCAAAATGAGATCGAAATTGATCTTTTACATGAGGGGGATCTTCGAGCTCTTCCCTCCAATCTACCTACCCTATTCAATTACATTGAATGGGCTGTCTAGTCCACCATTTGGATCTAGATCTCAGCCTTACAAAACATTAAAGGCCTATCTATCTACAACCTGCACAAAGGCACGACTTCTCAGCTCAACAACCTAAGACATTTAATTACATTCATTCAAATTTTAAATGAGGACTGCACCTCTCTTCATCACGTGATTTGAATTCACTGACGTGGCTGGATGGATGGTGGAATGACATGGAGAGATGCTCCTGCATCACTTTCGAAACCTGAACACGTTCATCTTCATCCATAATTACAGGAGGCTCATAAAAATTCAAATTCTAAACATTCACCACTGAATTCATTTGCATATAAGATGACAGATCTAAATGAAAGGCAATTGTACCGATCTTCTCCAAAATCATGAATGAACCATACCTGATTGGATTGAGATTTTTACCTTCTCCCTTCATTTTTTCCTTTCTTATATGTAACTAGACTTGATCACCAACTTGAAACTAATGATCAACCCAAATTTTATCATGCCTCATCTTGTACTTTGCTTGGCTTTTCTCCAATTGTTCCCATACTTCCTGATGTACATGCTGGATCCTTTGTATGAACCTTTTAGATTTATCTGTATCATTTTTTTCATCCTCTTTGCTTTCTTACTTGAACAAAAACTCCATAGGTGATTTAGGAAAGTATCCCAAACATAGTTCAAAGGAGTTATATGAGTAGAAGAATCCATGGCACAATTGTAGGCATGTTGTACATAGTGCAACTTTTCATCCCATAACTTAGGATGTTTACTGCAATATCCTTGTAACAAATGTATCACTGTCCTCTACACCACATTTATCTATCCATTTGTCAATGGATGAAAATATTTATTGTTATTTAACTTAGTTTCCATCATCTCCCATAAATTAGATCAAAACTTTCCCAAGAACAGAGAGTCTCGATCTTATATAATAGATGTAGGCAACCCAAAATGAACCCAAACATTTGCAAAGAACAACTGTGCTGTCTGTTTAGTTGTGACTTGCTTCTTTCAAGGAATTAATATACACATCTTACTGAACCTATCCACGAGGACATACAAATAATCATGACCTATTATGGACATTGACAAACCCCCTACAAAATCCATGGATACACTTTCCCATGGTTGATAAGGTACTGGAAGTGGCGTATATAACCCCAACTTTCTATTGCTAGGATTACTTGTGGCACACATAACACACCCTTTTACATACTTGGAAACTATCTCATTCATTTGATGCGAACAACAATATCTTTACAACTGTGATACTGTCTTACCTACCTTGAAATGACAAGAAATGAGAGATGTATGAGAATCTCCGATTACACTTGCTCTTTCATCCCTGGGTATATAAATATTTCCAAGATGATATAATAAATTATCATGAACATGATAATCCAATTCTTCCTGTTGATTACCATGAGTTAGAGCTTTATATACATCTTTAAAATCATCATCTCTAGCATATTTTTCAACATAGCTTTCATGAGCTAAATAATTATGCTTCAATATTGTAGATGCATTAACTACCGGCCTTGATAACATATCTGCAACCTTTTTATGAATACCCTTCTTATATTTAATAACCAAATGAAATTGTTGTAAGAAACACATCCACCTGAAGTGTCATGACTATTGTAGTTTTTTCTATGATTACAAATACTGTAATGGAGAATGATCTATATGAATTATTGTCTCCTCCATTAAGTAATGCTTCCATTTTTTCAAAATTTTTACCAATGTATACAATTCCTTATCATATGTTGGATAGTTAATTACTTCTTGGGTAAAAGTCTCAGAATGATAACAAGTAGGTTTACCTCGTTGCATGAAGACTTCTCCCATGGAAAATCCACTCACATTAGTTTGAATCTCAAATGTATGTTTCAAATATAGTAGAGCAAAAACTAGTGCAATGCTTATCTTCTCTTTCAATGTCTCGAAGGATTTCTGTTTCTTACCTCCCTATTGAAAGAACCATTTCACACCAATGTTAGGAAGAGGAGCATCCTACTGCAAATAAATTCCATGTTCAACCTCCCACTTAGGAGGAAGCCCTGCAGGGTCTTGAAATAACTCGTCATAGTTAGAAATGATCTTTAACAATACCTTTTTATGATGTGGATCATAGCCTGACAAATCATTTGATATATCTTCCTCTTTTTGCTTCACCATCACGAGAACAAAATATTTACTAACATTTACGAGTCTCTTCATTTGTCCTATGCCCAGTAAAGAAATATAAGTTTTAATTCGGTAAGCTCTGGAGATATGTTCAATCCCATCCTTGAAAAGGTAATATTTGTTCTCTTCACAATAGAATATGGCTTTCCTATCAAATAAGTAAGGATTACCCAAGACAATGCCACAAATGTCAAGTGGCACGACATCTAACTCAACCTCATCAAAGAACTTAGATGTAATTGCAAATATGATTTTACATTGTTTCGTCACTGTCAACTTAGTATCCTGGCACACCAAACCTAATGGATATGGGCTCACATGAGGTGTGGTCTTTAAACCCAATTTCTTAAAAATTTCTTCATATATTAACTTAACTTGAGATCCAATTGTTTTCTTATTGCAACAGTAAATTCATCCCAAGAAGAAATTTCTTTACCCTGTTGAACGGGATCAAATTGTCTCTTACTCTCCCACCATGTCAAGGCTGTGCCACCTAGAAGAAGAGTAGTCAACTGTATCTTTATAGTTTCATCCACAATATTCTATACCCTGCATTATACTTCAATTTGTTTGATCCAATTGTCCAACTTCTTTTCATTCAATTCTCCATCATAAATGGGCAAGTCAGACTTTACATCTAACTTTAATAAAGGCAAATCATGAGCATGAGAGAAAGTAGATTTCTTAGAGGGATTATTCTTATGACAAGAATGTTCACTTGCACCATTGGTAGATGATTATGATGATGATGATGGCGAAGAGGGTTTTGAAGGACCACCACCTTCACCTTTTCCTTCTCCTTTTATCGAAGATTCTCCATGACCAGTATTTTGAACTCTTCGGTAAAAATAATATTTTATCTCTCTCATCGTGCAAAGTGTAACCATAACTTCCGAGGGTCTCATGTGAGGATCTTATCCTTCCTTTCCTTCGAAAGCCATCTTTTTCTTAAAAATGATCCTTTGAATCTCTAGCTTATAACTTTCAAGCTTACCTTTACCAAGCTTAAACCTGTATCTTGTAAGCATTCACTTGAAAATACTTGTCAAAATTGTTAGGAAATGAGGAACACTTCCACACTAAACCTAGTAGAAGAGAGGAAGAAAGATTTAATCAAGAAAGTAAATGAAAAAGAAAATGCACAGTATACAAAGATTTTACCTTGGAAACCGAAACTGGGAAAACCAACATTCCTTGAGAATTATTCTCTCTTGTTGTCTTATTCATTCAAAATAAAAGGTTACATGTCTAACCTTGGTCCACACCTAGAACAAAATCGACATCATACCTTCTTTATTTACATAAGAAGAACCCTGTATCCAATTCATCTTATATCTACATGACCAACGACCTCTATGATTATTGATTCTTAGTGATTAGCCATTCATCATATTTTTGTAGAATTACAACATGTCTTATTTATAAGATTTAGAGTAGGAAAAACCCTAAAGATAAATGGCACCCAAAAATAGTTACAGATCCACGCAGATCATTGGTCACAAATCCTGTGAATCTGTTATAGTCGACTACCAAGTCAGATTACAAGTCGAATACCAGTTGGCCTTCATTCAATCTTCAGTTGGTTGCCACACGCCTGCCTGTCGAACTCTTACCGGTTGACCTCTTTGACTTGCTGTCGATGTCTTCGACCTTCAACTTTGTCTTTACTCGATCAAACCACCTCGACCTTTGAATTCTAATTTACGTGGTCCAAACACCTCAACCTTCGAATTCAACTGTCAGTCGATCCACTTGACTAGAATTTCACTATAAAGAATATAAAAACCCAACATTCTCCCACTTGTTGTTTTCTTTGCTGAAACCAGAAGAGCCATGAAATCTTGTTCACAGACCCATGGCAACAATGCCCATTTCCTCTCTGCACCAAGCGAACTTCATAACACTCACATACTTGGTCAAAGAGTTTGCTATGTTTTCCAAAGTGTCTACTTTCTCCAACAACACCTTGTTGATTTCCACAATGTCTCTCCTGAAATGGTATTGTACATCAATGTGCTTAGTCTTAGAATATTAAGCTGGGTTCTTTGCCAGAAATATTACGCTTTGATTGTTGCAACTTATCTTCATAACTCTCTGTTCAAACTTGATTCATGAACACAACCTTTGTAGCTATACTGCTTCTTTTCTTCCATGAGTGGTTGCCATGTATTCAACTTCTGTTGTTGATAGGTCTACGATCGCCTCTTGCTTACTCATCCAACTTATTGCTCCACCAAAAATTTTGAACACATATCCATTGGTCGACCTCCATCGATCCATATCTCCAGCCCAGTTAGTGTCGACAAATCCATGTACATTTAATTCAATATAATGTCTAGGTTTTCCTTGATAGCATATAGCATAATCTTTTGTGCCACACAAATGCCTGAATAATCTTTTGACAACTATCTAGTGCTACTTCCCAGGTGTCGACATGTATCTGCTCAACACTCCCACTACACGAGAAATGTTTGTTCGAGTGCAAACCATCACATACATTAGACTACCAACAACACTTGCATAGGGAACACGTGCCATGTCCTCTATTTCCTCCAGTGTCCTTGGACATTGTTCAACAATTAGAATTTCTCCCATAGGAATTGACACCTTCACAAGTTTGCAATCCTGCATATTGAAACGTTTCAAGATTGTTTCAATATACTTCGTCTAGTTAAAACAAATCTTTCTAGCTACTTGATCTCTCTTAATCTTCATTCCTAGAATGAAGTTCACTATAGCAAGATACTTCATGTCGAACTTGGAGGATAACTGTTGATCCAAAATGGATCCAGGAAGCCCTAAAAATAAAAGTTCTTGGAATCGGACAAAACCACCACTATTGCGTCCGTCTCGTCGCACTGATTTTGGCCATATATATTTTTTTCGCAAATGGACACCGTATGCGAAAGATATCACGTTTTGACTGATTTCCCAAACATGCAAAAAGTCAAACTGGTCAAAGTCAACAGGACGTACTGCTGATGTTAACAGTATGACAAGTGATGTCAGCATGACATCATCATGATGACATGGAATAACCATAAGGTGACACGTGTCACTCAAATTTTGTGTTTTCGGGTTGAGTTGGCACCAATACGGATTTGACACATGGCACTATATAGATGATACGTGGAAGTCCATACATGACGTGGCCCAATGATAGGATGAGACGTGGCAGTACAGACAACAACTGGGTTGTATAGATCCTGACATGGAAGATGAATGGCCTATACGACGATGACGTGGTAGCTGATTGTGTATGCTGATTATGTGGTACAGACGAATCATGGGGTGACACATGGCCCAATCAGAGGGCACCACATGACACCCCAGATTTATCCAATGCTGTTAGAGTCACAATTTTTGTTACCCACAAGTTTTGAACCCCCGATCTCCATGAGAGGCAAAATAATAAAATCCTTGGGCTAACCAGATGGGCAAATGGTGTTCCTTGTTATTGGTATGGCAAAAAATATATAAGAGTTTGCGGTGGCAAGGTGTTGGGGATAGGCCCCGGTCGGTAAGGGGCTAGCCCGCGACCAGGAGATAGACCAGGGGCTACGAACCATGACCAGAGCTATGGAGGTTTAGGGATGTGGACGTATGGTTCTATACAACTAGGTTTTGGGAGCTAGTCCGGAGTTTGGGGCATGAGAGGTAAGGACTTGGCCACATGGCCATACCCATACAACCATAGATAGCCCAGACCAAGGGTGCACCAACTTGAGGACATATGGCACCTCCCATATGTCCAGGAGCCTGGGAATAAGGGGATGCGGCTTGCATTTTTCCAATTTGTGGGTTTTTGACCATAGAATAAGATTTTTTATGGTTATTTCAGTTGATTTTAATGGATTTTAGCTAATATTGGGGGATCTGGAGCCCGATTTGAGGCCAACTATTGGGAGGAAGTTGGGAGATTGATACCAAATAAAAATTTAAATAAACCATGGGTTCTTAGCAGCATTAAAGAGGTTCAAAATAGAAGAAACACTGAGGAATTTGAAAGCCAAAGTCATTTTTATGCAGGGAGGCCATTGAGGAGGGGAACTTTCTAGGCCAATTCCAGGAGCTACGCTCAGCCTTTTTCAGTTCTGTCAGTTGTGTTGGATTATTGAGGTTGAGAAGAACATATCTAGACTAGTTTGTAATCCTTTTGACACTTTTATAATTTAATTGTGAAGCATTGAAGGTAAATAAGAAAGCCTCACACACTGAGACAAAGGCTTGAAGACGTAGGCAATCTTGCCAAACTCCGTTAACAAATTTTCTGTTATGTTTTGATGTTCTTTGTGCTTACATTTTGATCTATATTTATTATTATAACTGCTATAATATCTCATTAATTTATTTTCCTTTCATCAATTCCTAATTGGTAAATGAACTCATGCTTAAAACTTAACCAAGTCTTTAAAAGATCATTTCAGATCAAGTGGTATCAGAGCAGGTTGATGGTTGGTTTTTGAGTTTGGATGATTACCAGGGAAATGTTGAGTCATGGTGAAGGCAATATTGTATAAGGGGATCCAAAGATTGGATCGAGAAACAAGACTTCTCAAAGTGAGGATATGGCATCGGAAGAAGGCATGTCTCAAAACAAGATAGAGTTGCAAAAGACTTTATTCGCCATGTTTGAGATGGTAAAGGTCTTATATGAGGATTAATTGGAATGGAAGAGGCCTTTACAAGGGGAATATTCCAAACAAGACAAAAGTGAAGAAGGAGAGGATCCTCCTTCACCTCCTTATTCTCCATCAACTTATTCTTCTTCAAGTAAAAGCTCAAAATCCACCGCAAGAAAACATTCCCATAAACATAAACATGATATGCATTTACTTAAGCTTGATATGAAATTTGAATTACCCATGTATGATGGTGAAGTCAATGTTGAGAGGCTTGATAACTGGGTCATATAGATGGAAGTTTATTGCAGTGTGCAAGAAATCAAGGATGAGGTAACTCAAATCAAGTTGGAATCGCTCCGTCTTGCAGGCACAACATTCATCTGGTGGAAAAGTAAGTTTCAAAATGGCACAGATAAAGTTGGTAATGTATTTCCATCATGGCAAGATTTTGTTTTTGCACTTAGAAAGCAATTGTATCCTTTGGGTTATAAGGAGAAAGATTTAATTGAATGGAAAGGTCTTAAACTAAGAAAGGGATAAACGGTGCAAGAGTAGACATATGAATTTCGTAAGATGGAATTAATGTTAAACATTCCATTACATACCCAAGAAACTCTTATGAAGTATATAGGAGGTTTACCTGCACATATTCGTAACACTGTATTTATATTTGGACCTACTAATCTTGATGAGGTTTCTGTTCAAGAAACATACATCGAAGCAGGGAAAATAAGAGTTGGTGTATCAAGGGAATCGTCTTCAAGGATAGAGGAAAAAAGAAAGGGGAATGGTAAGAAATAAAATTCAATGACAAGAAGGGAAGAGAATCTCTCTTGCAAGCATTGCAAGAAAGAAGGGCATGATGATGACCATTGCTGGAAATTACATCTAGAGAAAAGACCAAAATGGTTCAAAGAGAGGAAAGGGAGGCAAATAGTTGCAACAACAACATGACCAACATACTTGGGATATGATTCAGGTGATGAGACTAAGATCACAATAGTTGGTTTGACAGGTAAAATTGGTGATGGATATGATTCTAGAAGTAAGTTGTTTCACATAAAGGTGATAATAAAACATACTAAGATCAATACATTTATAGATAGTGGATCTCAATCTAACTTGATATCATAACAAGTGGTTAAACAATTGGGATTGATAACTAAGCTACATCATAAACCTTACTCACTTAAATGGATAAGAAACAATCATAAATTGCAGAACAAAGCAATGCACTTTAAATTTTGCAATTTCATCAAAATTTGTGGATGAGGTAACATGTGATGTGGTGCCACTCAATGAATGTGGAATGGTCTTAGGCAGCCCTTATTTGTATGATCGCAAAGAAATATTCTATAGGGAACATAATCGATATCACTTAAATAAAGAAGAAAATGAATACGTTGTACATGGTCATCACATAAAATCAAGTCAGTCTCTTCAAAGAATGGACAATTGAGGAAGGCAACTTATGCAAGAAACACACCTATAATTGTGCCAAGTAAAGAAATTGATATTAAGCATGAACATGAGATGGTTTTAGAATGAAAGTTAAATAATACTTTGCTTCAAGATAAGCTAATGCCGTGCAGGTACTTCAAACATATTAGCTCATTTGCAGTCATATTTCTGATGTTATCGCTGCTAATGTTTTCAACATGGATGGTAGTGGCTTCAGTAAGATGTGAAAGAGTACAAGTGGCTAACATTATGTTGTCAGTTGTCATGGTTGTTTTACATTTGATATTGATGATACATGTGCACATGACATAGTTTAAAGACAAAGAACGAGTGGGGTGGCTTATCCTGCACTTGATGACTGGTTAATACCCTTTTGGAGGACCAAAAGGTCTTAGTGTGGAGGCATGATCCAAAATGGATCCAGGAAGGCCTAAAAATAAAAGTTCTCAGAATCAGATGAAACCAATGCCATTGAGTCCTTCTCATCACACTGATTCCGACCATATAATTGTTTTTCGCAAATGGACACCGTATGCGAAAGATATCTCGTTCTGATCGATTTCCCAAACAGGAAAAAAGTCAAATTGGTCAAAGTCAACAGGTCGTACTGTTTATGTCATCAGTATGATAAGTGACATCAACATGACATCATGATGATGTCATCATGCTGATGTGGTATCACCAGGAGGTGACAGATGTCACTCGAATTTGGAATTTTCAGGTTGAGTTGGCACCAATACAGATTTGACACATGACACTATACAGATGACACGTGGCAGTGTGTACATGACGTGTCCCAATGATATGCTGACATGTGGTAGTAAAGATGACAACTGGGTTGTACGAATGATGACGCGACAACTGACTTGACAGGTGACTGGGCTGTATGGTGGTGACATGGCAACTGTCTGTGCATGCTAATTGTATGATTACTGGATGCTAGTTGTGTGGTATGGACAAATCAAAAGGTGACATGTGACCCAATCAGAGGGAGCCACGTGGCACCCTTGATTTAGCCAATGTTGGCTAGGTCAAAAATTTTGTTACCCGCAAGTTTCGAACTCCCGACCTCCACGGGCACTACCAAACTAAACTCCTTGGGTTAACCGAATGGGTGAATGGTGTTCCTTGTTATTGTTATGGAAAAAAATATATAAGAGTTTGCGGTGGAAAGGTGTTTGGGATAGGCCCTTGTCGGCGGGGGGCCAGCCCGTGACCAGGAGCTAGACTAGGGGCTACAAACCATGACCAGAGCAGCGGAGGTTTAGGGCCATGGATGTATAGTGCCATACAACTTGGTTTTGGGAGCTAGTCCAGAGTTTGGGGCATGAGAGGTAAGGACTTGGCCACATGGCCATACCCATATGACCAGAGCTAGCGCAAACCAAGTGTGCGCCAACTTGAGGACATATGACACCTCCCATATGGCCAGGAGCCTAGGAATAGGGAGTTGTGCCTTGCATTTTTCCAATTTGTGGGTTTTTGACCATAAAATAAGATTTTTTTATGGTTATTTCAGCTGATTTTAATGGATTTTATCCAATATTGGGGGATTTGGAGCCTGATTTGAGGCTAAATCTTGGAAGGAAGTTGGGAGATTGATACCAACTCCAAATATATATAAACTAGGTGTTCTTAGTAGCATTAAATAGGTTCAGAACAAAAGAAATGCTGAGGAATTTGAAAGCCAAAGTCATTTTTATGCAGGGAAGCCATTGAGGAGGGGGAACTGTGTGAGCCATTTCTGGGAGCTATGCTCATCCTCTTTTTAATCAGTTTTGTTGGATTCTTGAGGTTGAGAAGAACACAATCAAACCAATTTTTAATCCTTTTGATACTTTTCTGATGTACTTTTGAAACATTGAAGAGAAATAAGAAATCCTCACCCACTGAGACAAAGGCCCGAAGACGTAGGCACTCTTGCCAAACTCCGTTAACAAATTTTTCGTTATTTGTTCTTACATTCAGATCTACATTTATTATTATGGCTGCTATAATATCTCATTAATTTCTTCTTCTTTCATCAATTCCTAATTGGTAAATCAACTGATGCTTAAAATTTAACCAAGTATTTAAAATATAATTTTGCATCAACTGCTTCTTCACCTCCTTTGTTGCATTCATGTTGTTTCCAATCAAAAACATGTCGTCGACATACAATGAAAAATATATGACACTCACACATTCTTCTTTGGAATATATGCAGTGATCAACTTTGCTTCTCACAAACCCCAAACTAGGGATGTATGTTTTGAAATTTTTGTGCCACATCCTTGGTGATTGCTTTAGATCATAAAGCGATCTTTTCAATTTGCACACCAAATCTTTCTTCCCCTTTAACACAAATCCTTCAGGACGTTTCATGTATATTTTGTCTTCTAGGTCCCCGAGTAGGAATGTTGTATTCACATCCATTTGTTCTATTTCTAGATCAAATGTTGTAGCCAGAGATATTAGTATTCTAATGGAAGTTAATTTTGCGACAGGGGAAAAAATCTCACCAAAGTCAACTCCTTCGACTTGGGAATATCCTTTCGCTACCAGTCAAGCTTTGAATTTCTTGACTTGACCTGCTACATTCATCTTCTTTTTGAATAACCATTTTCTCTTGATAGGATTTCTTCCACTAGGTAATTTGACTAAGTCCCATGTCTCATTCTTGTGCAAGGATTCCATCTCTTCGACCATAACATCCTTCCAGATTTTTCCCTTTGCTGATTCGACTGCCTCCCTGACCGATTTGGGCTCATTGTTAGTGGTAGTTAACATAAATGCAGAATAGAAGTCAGACTTACTATACCTTTAAAATGGTTTTCTTATTCGTTTTGAACTCCTTACAACTGGGGTCGGTTGTTCCATCTCTTCTTCTGATTTAGTCGACTCATTTGAATCATCTTCTTCATTCTTCAATTCAAACCACACCTTATTTGGATTATTCTCAGTCTGAAAATTTTCTTCATGGTCAGACTTACATCCGACTTCTCTGAAGACCGCATCTTGATTGTACACTCTTTTCCTTGATGCAAGATCCTAAAGCTTATGTCCTTCCATTCCTTCTTTGTATCCAATGAAAATACACTTGACTGTGTTCTTGTCCAGATTGCTCCTCTTTTTGTTGGGAACATGCAAAAATGCATCAAAGCCAAATAATTTCATATGTGAAACCAAAGGTTTCTTACCCAACCATACCTCATGTGGATTCATGTCGACTAATGCCGACGAAGGAGACATATTCAATAGATATTTTGCGGTGTTAACTACCTCCGCTCATAATTCTTATGTGATACCAACACCACTAAGCATGATCCTTTCCTTGTCTATTAATGTTCTATTCATTCTCTCAACAACTACATTTTTCTGTGGGCTATATGGTGTGGTATTTTGGTGTGCTATGCCATACTTCTTGTAGAACTCATCAAATTCTTTTCCACAAAATTTACCACTATTGTCAGTTCTAAGCACCTTGATATTCTTATATGTTTGGTGTTATCACATAAATCTATCCAAGGGCCAGAGGGTGACACAATCCTTTTCTTGCGCGGGTATCCATCTCAATTTCAAAGCGAATCTTTTAGAGCGACCCATTCAAGACTCAAATCAAGCAAACAGGCGAGTTCAACTTCCAACGGCTGGGATCCCATTTGGAGTTCAGGTCAGTGGTTCACGAGTGTTCGGAATCCAAAATTGTGCGAAGTATAGCACCCGAAGTGCCCGAAGTCCTAAAGTGGCCGAAGTCGCAAAGACCTGAAGTGGATCTCAGTTGTCCAAATCCAAGAGACACACAACATCATATCCCTAGCTACAGAGGATTTGCTTGTGGCAAATAAAGTTTGAAGTTTGAAAAGTCCAAAGCCCAAATCGCGAAGTAGATCTTGACCGTTGATTCGAAAAGGGAAGATCTGATCCATTGATCTGAAGAGGGAAGATTTGAGTCGCGTTTCAATCCCAATGTAGGTAGTAATTGAAAGTGAGAGAGGTGGTTGAAACCTCATCTCACCACATAAATGGAAAGCCGGGCTGGACTGTTAGCAAGTTGGTTCTTCTACAGGTTCCTACAAAATGATTGCATCTGACAGAAGACTGCATCTGCAGTCTTCCAGAGAACATGTGGAGGTAAAGCCTTGAATGCAAAGAATCAGGCATGCCTCTACTGGCAGTGATGAATTGTTTTGAGTATATAAGAGTCATTTTGATATTTTTTTTATGGTCAATGGTTGATCTAGGCTCCCACATTGTAAAGTTTTGATGAAGCTCTGGTTCTTCTAGTTATGTATATGTATTTGAGACTTCTAGTTTAATGAAAGTCATCTTCCTTTCCATTTCTCTATAACAATTGTGTTATAACACTCGGGCATGGATGATCCAGTTGAGGGTAGTTATGTTGTTGTGATGTAGGTTTGATCACAGTGGTATCACGACTAGTTTTAATTAGTTTCATGTGTTGTCTTTTCCCTCTTACATTGGATGGATCAGACATGGAAGATCTAGTCAAGTTGTTGCAATTTCAGGGTGATGAAGGTTTGGTCATTCTGTTGCTATAAATTTGTTTCTTACACCATATTTTAGTGTCTGAAGCTTGATCTCAAGATGTCCCTTGAGTATTGTTTTTTTCCTCTCCAAGCTGCTGGAATGCTTGATGCCCATAGTAGTCTCGTTCATCTTTCTCACTAATTCTTCCCTATGCTCAAATTTAAGTTCAACGCATTGACTGAAGTTGATCAAGACCTCACCTAGTTGTGCATATTGGTCCCTTTTTTTTGAGTTAAAACAATATTGTCTTGAGTCTGCGCCTATTCAACCTCTTTAAAACCAACCCGTGACATATAAAAATGTGATGGGTACTAGGCTTACCTCCAATGCAATCTGGAGGTGACTTCTAGTGCTAACATTTGGTTTTCTATAAGAGATTTAAACTCTTTGAGTTTCTCGAAAACCTCTGATTTATTCCTTAGGAAATATATCTATGTATTCCTAGAAAAATCATATATGAAGGAGACATAATACAGGGATCCACCATGTGAAGGCACTGAAACAGGGCCAAAAACATCACTATTAACCAACTCTAGAATCCCACTTTCCCTTGTCACTCCAGATGGGAACCTCACCCGAATTTATTTTCCATATATACAATGTTCAAAAAAGTTGACTTCTAAATTACATTAAGGAAAGTATTCGATCATACCTTTGTTATGCATAGCTCGAAGGCCTTTTTCTCCAATGTGTCCCATCCTCTCATGCCATAGCATGGTCAGGTCAAATTTATGATGACTTGTCGATTCAATTTGAATCGACTCAGTCTGAGTCGAGTCAAGTCGAGCTGAAGTTGAGTCCAATTCAGAAAAAATGATGACGTTGAATCCAATAAAGTTGACACTCTCTACTAACTTGTATAGGGTTCCAATACGAACTCCTTTCATTAAGACCATTGCACCTCTAACCATATTGCATTAATCCTTCTGAAATAGAGTGTGCACCCTTGCATCACTCATATTTTTGAAAGATATCAAGTTTCTTTCCAAACTCAGAATGTGTAGCACAACTGGAAGTGTTATATTCCTCCCATCCTATAATATTAATCAAACTCTACATCGTTCAACAATTTTGGTTGTCAAGTCATGCTCCAAGAACATGTCGCCTCCTTCATAATGTTCATATTTGTAGAACCATTCTCTATGCGGTGTCATATGAAAGGATGTTTGTTATTTGATCAAACAAACATCTTGATTTGACTGTGTACTGGTCAACACCATGTACACATTTCCTCGTTTATCCAAAGTTATCTTGCTCTCAGTCGATTGCTTCTCGTCAGATCCTGTATTGAATTTCATTTCCTTCAACTTGTAGTCCCTTTTGCAATCCCCAAATTTACTGCATTTCTAACATATTCTTGTCGAATGAATAGGGGATTTAGATCTACCCTTTGACTTAGAATTTCTACTGGAGAATTTGCCTTTATCTCTGTCAATCGGTTGACCTCTCACCCCTAAAGCTTCTTTTGTCAATCCTTCCATGTTCCTCTTTCTCATTTCTTCTGATAATAGAGATGCAACCACATATTCTAGTGCTAATGTGGTTGTATTATTCCCTATATCCATGACTAATTTATCACAGGAGTCTGGAAAAGAACATAATAGGCTAATACATTTCTCGTCCTCAGTGATTTTAATATCCACATAAGATAAATGGCTTATAATGGTATTAAACACATTTAAATGCTCAGTCATCAAACTTCCCTCACTCATCCTTAGAAGATACAATTTCTTTGTGAGAAACAACTTATTTACCAGGGGTTTTGACTGGTACAAGCTCCCCAACTTGTCCCACAGTTTCTTGGATGAATATTTACTTGAGACATTAAACAATACCAAATCCGCAAGACAAAGTCGAATTGTAGTCCTTTCTCTTTTCTTGAGTTTCTCCTAGTCATCCATCAACATACCTATCATCATGGTACCTGGATAGACTGTTGTCCATTGTTCTCGATAGACAAGGAGATGTTCAATTTTAAGCTTCCAAAGCTCAAAATTATGGCCACTGAATTTTTTGATCTCTATTCTCGAGATGCTCATGATTCTTTAACACAATATTTAAAGATTTATGACTTACGACTCTTACTGAACCAAGGGTTTATCTCATATCCAAGATTGTTAAACCAAGCTCTAATACCACATGTTAGGAAATGAGGAACACTTCCATGTTAAACCTAGAATAAGAGAGGAAGAAATATTTAATCAAGAAAGTAAATGACAAAGCAAACATATAGTACACATAGATTTTACCCTAGAAACCTAAGTCGGGAAAACCAACATTCCCTGAGCATTCTGCTCTCTTGTTGTCTTATTCATTTAGAATAAAATGTTACATATATAACCTTGGTCCACACCTAAGACACAATTGACATCATACCTTCTTGCTTTCCACAAGAAGAACCTTGTAGCCAATTCGGCTTACATCTACATGACTTGAAACCTCTATGTTTATTGATTCTTGGAGATTATCCATTAATCATGTTTTTACACCATTTACAATAGGAAAAGCCAAAAACAAAAATGGCTCCCAAAAACGGTTATAGATCCACGTAGTTTACTGTCTAGAAATCAAGTGAATCTCTGGATTTTGTTACATTCGACTACCGAGTCGAATCACCAGTCGTCCTTCAGTGGTCTTCAGTTAGTTTCCACACGCTCGCTTGTCGACCTCTTCTTGGTTGACATCTTCAACTTGTTGTCGATGTATTCGACCTCTGACTTCGAATTTACCTGATTGAACCACCTTGACCTTCGACTTCGAATTTACCCAGTTGAACCACTTTGACCTTCGACTTCAACTTTACCCGGTTGAACCACCTCGACCTTCAACTTCGACTTCGACTGTGAATCAATCCACCTTGACTAGAGTTTCACTGCAAAGAATATAAAAACCCAACAAAAACCTTTCTTTGATACCAACTTGATCCAAAAATCCTTAGATGTTAATTTATTCTTAAATACACATAAAAATCCAACTTGATTCAAAATATAAATGATCGCTTTACTGTTTGCAAAAAATATGAATTCACTTACTTATTCAAAATCACTTAAATGATAAATAACTTGCAAGATAACCGAGTGAAATAGAAAAATAATAAAAAAACACATAACACAAGTTTATTAATGGAGTTCACCCATTTTGGGCTATGTCTCCAGGTTCGCTTCCAACTGAGAGACCGCTTTATTGATGCTTAAATGATTGTGTTCTTACGATGAACTTTCTTTATGTTGCTCAAGCTCATAAATAGAGTGCAGCATGTAATTCCTCTTGAAATTAAGAGGAAAATGAGTTTACACACTCTATACTTTCCTGAAGGAACCCTATGACACACATTACAATGAAAAATCAAAGTCTAGATACCCTATGGCATGAACATCAAGGAAAAATATCTATATTTGGCATGCATACCAATATTTCATACTTTTTCATACTCCATATTGTACTTTGTCTTCTACCTCGGTCCTGGCGCTAGCTTAAATATGGCGCGGGTGCTAACCACCATACAAATTCTTAGGAGAACTTAAACGTAATATAGATGGAATTCCCGTAACAAAATGTTCCTTTGGCACAGTGGTTAGAACACTTGTATGTGTGGGAGGAGGTCATGGGTTCAAACTTGTAGACATATCTTTGGCATTTTGCTGTGACCATACGTTATATTTGGCATGATGTTTTTTTGTTGTCGGCGGCATATATTTATAATCATCCCATGATCATAGGATACAATTACAATGCATGTTATATATACCATGGGTCCAGGGCTTATCCCTTATGCCTTTTCTCTTTGATTAAACCTTTCAACAAACTCAAATAAATTTTGGTCCATATATGGTTAAGTACCATATGTGTTGTGTATTGGTGAGGTCATTAGTCTTGCATGCAAGCGGCTTGGGTTTGATCCTCTGGTCTCCCAACCGTAATTTTAACAAACTTAACCATTATTGGCCAATGGGAGACTGCCACATGACAATTTCTCATTGGTCCACTTGTGCATCTATGGTACAGTCAGATTCCACATGTCCTTTCCATATTGGTCTACTTGTTCTTGTATGGTTTCCATGCCACCTGCCATGTGTCACATTGTATGACCTGTATAAACTAGAAGTTCATGCAGACACAAGGAAAGTTACAAAATGACCACCATTAGAAGTGGTCCAAGTACCTGTAACAATTCCACTTGAATATCAAGTACAAGAAGGGTAGCACCAACCATGTTGCATATTTCCTTAGTCGACCCTCAGTGGAAGCACTCACCACAGTTCTCAACTCCTATGGACATGAAACATCTGGATGGACCCAAATATACATTGGTGACTCTTACTTTGATACTACTTATTAGAAATTAAGCGCACGGAAAAAAATTCTCAACTTTTATCTCCAGGATAGGTTATTATTCCATCCGAGCCACCTTTGTGTTCCTTCAAGCGAGTGTGCAAAGATGATCTGGGAAGTTCATTACAATCGGGAACGAGACATTTTAGTGTAGAAAATATAGTGGCAGTACTACAAAACAATTTTTATTGGCCAAAGCTTTGACAATATGTTCACAAGTACATCATATTATACATCTCCTGTGCCATTTCCAAGCCCACCATCAAGAAACAAGGGCTAGACACTTCTATTCATAGTCCATATAGGCCTTG
Source organism: Picea engelmannii (assembly GCA_009831015.1). Lineage (NCBI taxonomy): Eukaryota > Viridiplantae > Streptophyta > Pinopsida > Pinales > Pinaceae > Picea > Picea engelmannii. The sequence continues at coordinate 401,136 of ML781656.1, read as the reverse complement.
GGAGTCCATGTCCATGGAATACTTGTTTGGTTTGCCTTTAACCAAACATGGGAACGACTGTGTCTTTGTGGTCATTAATCAATTCTCTAAGATGGCAATTTTTGCATCCTCCAAGAAGAGCATCACAGCCGAGGCCACTGCCAAGATCTTCTTCACACATGTTTGGGTTAATTTTAGGCTACCAAAAAATATTATATTTGATCGAGATAGTAGGTTATTGATCACCTTTTGGTCCATCCTATGGTCGATGATAGACACCAAGCTGACCAAATCGACTTCCTTCCACCCACAAATTGATGGAAAAACAAAGGTAGTCAACAAGATGATTTTCCATATCCTGCGAATCCATAATTACAAACATCCATGCACATGGGATGAAATCCTTCCTTATGTTCAACATGGCTACAACATATCCTTTCAGGTGTGCTTGGGGTTTCAACCATTTTCCCCCATTGATGTAGCTCTGCCCATTGCAGCCGCACATGAAGAGTCCTCCCATGCTCAGACAGAGGCTGTCGAGCATCCAAATTTGTTGAGCGCATTTAGCACATCCAACAATAAGTTCATGATATTGTGCTGAAATCCACTGCCAGGTACAAGCAACACCATGATCAACATCAGGTACTGCATGTTGATCAATTTATTTATTAAAAAAAAATAATTGATGCCCTTATTCATAGTATGTTGATCATTCTTTTATTGTTTGAGTGATATTTCAAGAGATCTTATTATATTTTTATTATATGTGTTTCATGAATGTGCAGAGTATTTACTGCATACAATTATAACCAAAAGTGTACAGTCTCTACAAAGGATTTTTGAGCAAAACAAATTGCCAAACATCTATAACATTCATTAATAAAAATTCACTAATAAAACACAAGTCTACTAATAATCAATTGTGGTAAATGTAGTCAATTAAATAATTGTTGAACATCTTATTTCAAACTTCCAACAATAGAAACCTAATGACAATGAGGAAAATGTTGAAATTTGCCTTTAAAACAAAACAAATGAAATGAGAAACACCAAACATTTTATTTCAAACTTCCAACAATATAACCCGAAGGAAATGTTGGACTTTGGCTTTAAAACCAAAACAAATGAAATAAGAAAACCAAACATCTTATTTCAAACTTCCAACAATATAACCCTAACTACGTTGAGGAAAATGTTGGAGCTTGGATTTAAAACCAAAACAAATGAAATGAGAAACACCACTGTCACTAGAATATAAGCTAGACAAATTTCTCTAGTAATAAAACCTAGGAGATTTTTCAAGGAAAAAAAATCCTTAACACGAACACACAACTTTGCACAAATAATTGAGCATAATATAGGAAATTGATAAAACCTAGAACCCTTGCATGTCTAAAAAGAATTCAATCTCCAATGAAATTTTTTGGCAGACAAACCTGCAATGACAACATTTGTTGGTAAATAGAAACCTTGCATCTGCAATGACATTAGTTTTTTTTTTTTTTTTTCTCAACCCAAAAGCTAACTAAGATTTTAAAAAGGTGAAAAGCAAATTTGGACCCTATTCAAAAGGATACATGCAAATGAAAGTTCGTGTCAAAATCCATAATTGTCTCCTTTCAAAACCTGGGATTCCCTTTTACTAGAAATCCAAATCCATAACCATCGCCTTTCAATTCTACTAAAAAACCCTTTAGGAAGGAAAATGGTTTAACCTCTTATTTCCACCTCTATCAATTAAACCAATGAAGAACACGTTACCAGAGGAAATAAAGATAGACATTCTTGCTTTCTTCTCAAATAATTTTTTTGTTGTGGAATGAACAAAGGAAACAATGATGGAATGTGAGAACCCATCAAGCCAAATGAACTTTGATTGAAATTCACCTATGACCATGAAGGGTGCAAACCATCCTCATGTCATATTTGTATGCCATAAATCAAGTATTAAATCACTCTGGAAGTGGCATTGATATGACCTACAAGGCCAAAATGAGTTGATGTTAAGAGTGAAATAAATGCCACAATGAGTGCATACATTCCTTCAATGACCATGTGGAAGATAACACATTAACATTTATTCTGCAAGTTGGATGACCTCCCTTATGTGGCCATCACATGGTGGACCCTAGTTGAACCCTAAAGTAGGATGAACTCATTAACTTTTTTTTTCCACATTGGCATTTAGTCTAAGGACCATGTGGAATATAACACATTGGCTTTCGATCTGCAAGTTGGATAACCACCCTTATGTCACCATCACGTGGTGGACCCTAGTTGAACCCTAAATGAGCGTGAAATATCACTTTTTTTAACACATTGGCGTTTGAAGATCGTGTGGAATATAACACATTAGCATTCAGTCTGCAAGTTAGATAACCACCCATATGTCGCCATCACATGGAAAACCATAGTTGAACCCTAAACGAGCGTGAAACCACTTTTTTTAACACATTGTGATGGGAAACCCTAGTTGAACCCTAAACGAGCATGAAATCTCACTTTTTTTAACACATTGGCATTCAATATGAGGATCACCCTTTTTTGGTGACCATCAAGTGGTGAACCCTAGTCAAACCGTGAACTCTCTTGTCATGTCAAGAGGCAATGAACCCTAGTCAAACCATGAACTCTCTCTTCATGTCAATAGGTCACCCTAGTCAAACCAACATTTGAACCAAAATATATAAAAATAATAAATCATTTGAACCAAAATATAAAAAGAATAAATCAAGATACACATGCATATATAGAGGAATCTTGGTTAGGGTTTATTTCTACCATGCTCCACCACCATTCTTCCATCTAGAGAAGCTCGAGCTCATCTTCGAGCTAAGGAACTAGATGGTTGACCAGATACACTGGGACACCCTCATGCACCAGCGGATTGACATGCTCTATGATGCCTTCTTGAATGCACCTACAGCTCAGTGTTTCCCAACCTGCGCAAGGCCTTTCATGCTCCAACCCATGGAGGAACCCTTCATCACCTCTCTGAACGACATGCCCCCATGTGTTAATGTGTAATTTATTTACTATGGTCACCTCACACACTCTCAGCTCAACTCTCTGTACTACGATGATGCAGTTTTACAGTTTTGTCATCTTTTTTCAGTTGGTAGTTTTTCTTAGATGTATAGAACATTTCAGTAAGAACTAGAATCCGCCCCCTGATCTAGTTTCTGTTTGGTAGGGCAGATGGTAGATATCCATTTTTACTAATGACATCACAATCTACCACATGTTCTGGTTTTCGCTAATTTGGCGGAACATGTGGTAGACTGTTGACATGTGGCATTTCTGTACTCTAAAAGATCACTAATAGGAAACTCCCTTTTTTATTTACAAAAAAAAAATACCACTAAAGCAAAAACTTCCATGTTGATCTTTACAAGTGATTTTATGGCCATGGAGATTCAAAAATAACAAATAGGACTAATGGCACTTTATAATTGGTTCATAGTGAAATTCCTTACAACATAATTACTATAAAAATAATGAAACCACTAAACTCTAATTATCATTTTTCACTTGCATACATCACACAAAGAACTTTTACACATTAATTTTTTTTTACAAAACTCGCAGACATTATTCACAAAATTCTTGCAAATATATCCAATAAACTGATTACACACAATTTCTAAAATCTACAGCGGTGATAATACACTGTATACACAAAATTATTGCAATGTATCCAATAGAGTGATTACACACAATTTCTAAAATCTACAATTGTGATAATGAAATATGTTTGTGATTGTTTCTCATAACCAAATCTCCCGTTTTTTGTTGAAAGAAATAGGGTAGTTGGATACAATACACCCATTGACTCATCACTAGTGCACAATCCAATTTGATGTTATAAGCCTTACAATAAGTCTTTAATCCAAATTTCCCCTTTAATAGTTAAAACTTTGGAAGGCTTCTAGAAATTCTAGGTTGGTTTTGCATAGTAGGGGGAATGGGGAATCACCAGTACTTTTTAAGATAAAGGTTCCATTAGAGTATAGCGAAAATAATTCCTAGGAAAATTTGCAAATTGATGCTTATGAAGGAAGTCAAATAATAACATTAACAATTGCCTGAGAAAATTGGCCCCTTGTACCATTCAATGGAAAGCTAATAACCATTATTGGCCCCTTGGCCCCTTGTGCAAGCAATGGTTATAATCTAGTTAGAAAATTTTACTTGATATGAATGCATACCATATATTATGTGGGCCTTTGAGGACTACACTAAACATTTTTGCATTAGAACAAAATCCACTAGCCTTCAAATAAACATTAGTGCTTGATTATTTTTCATTTCTATATATATCCATTGTTGGATTTTGCAAAGATGTGCTACAATGGTTTGAATAAATGGTAGGCAAAGCTTGTTGTCATTTGTGGAATTGTTGTTCCACTTATTTGTCTTGTGGTTTCCACTAAGAGTTTCGCTTTCTAAGACACCATATGGGTGTTGAACAAGATGACTATGAAGATTTGACATTCTTACTAAAGATCATGCTAAGGTGATGCATTCAACAATAATATCTCTCTAAAAGTCATTCCAAGTGAGACATTAGATTCCTCATGAATAATAGATATTATATGTAAATAATCACCAAGAACATTGACAAATTCTGAAGGCCTTCACCTTGATTTACTAAAATAGATTTCTTTTCAAGTCTCAAGTTATAAAAATAAAATAAAAAATGGAGGTCTCTCTCACTCTTTCAAGTTATGAAAATCATGTTATACTAGCATGAATTAATATTTGTAGAGATCATGGTGCATATTCAAGAAGAGGAGTTTTTATTTATCTATTAAATTGTGCCAATGCTATAGAATACCAATGTCTTTCTGTCAAAATGAATTTTTAACTCCTTGGATCAATGATTATTGTTGACATTTAGGTTTATATAGACAGTCTAATATTGGGTAGAATCTTAAAAGAGATGGGTGTTGTAAATCATTTGGTTCACATGCAATTGGAGGAAGAAAAACTAAAGTAGTGAAGAAGGTAGGTGGGAGGAAGATTACAATGTTTTGGATGAGATGGTGTCCAAGGGCTACAATCCTAATGTTGTAACAATTACTACATTAATAGATGGTCTTTGCAAGAATTAATAAACATTGAGGAGTCCAGTAGGATTCTTGATAAGGTGGTTAAGCATGGATGTTCTTCGTACTTTGTCACTTAACAACATTATTATTCATGCTCTTCATAATGCAAGGAAGTTACTATAAGAATTTAAACTTTTGATGAGATATCAAAGAGAATTTGTACTCCTGATATGACCCAACAAACATATATTTATTTAAAATAATAATAATAATTGAGATAGTTTGTTCCCCTTCTAAAGGAGATAGCTTAAGGGTTGATCATTCAATAAAATGTTATCTCTCTTACTCTAATACCATCTTTGATGTCTTATGTGGGTGAAATAATTTTATGGATGTGTTGTTGTGTCTTTGTTGAGCATTTCATATGGTTGTTACATATATATCAGATCTGTCCTTGACTGATAACACTTGTTGTTTGGTGGTTTTATCACATCTTCTTTATCGATTTTCAAGTTCTATTTGTTGCCTAGACTCCATATCCCAAGCACAAGGCACCGTGTCTTGCTTGGATTCTCACATTATATCTTAAAATACAAAGAGATTACCATTCTTAAAAGACAAAGAGATACAACTTTGGAACTCTTGAANATTTTCAAGTTCTATTTGTTGCCTAGACTCCATATCCCAAGCACAAGGCACCGTGTCTTGCTTGGATTCTCACATTATATCTTAAAATACAAAGAGATTACCATTCTTAAAAGACAAAGAGATACAACTTTGGAACTCTTGAAGCCCACAAACAAACAAGCATGTAAAATTTAAATCCAAACTTGAACAATTCAATCTCTTAAATTTCACGTTTACTAATGCCTTCAAATCGTTAGGATCATATACATGGAGCCACAAATTGATGCAGAAATTGTATGTCAAGGCCAATAGAACCAATAGAACCAAGGAGTATTGAATCAATATATACCAAGACTAAGAGAAGTTGAAATTATCATTAAGTGTATAATAAAATTACATTCACAGATATATACAAGCCATAGGAATAGCCTTGTGTATATTATCAAATGAAAAAGTACCCATGATGTCAATGCATTATATGCATCATTACATGTTCAACTATATAATGTACATCTAACTGTCTTATAAAATTATTACACATCATCAATTTCTTTTAGTCTTCTTTTGTATTTTCCAGGTCTTAAGTAATTCATCCATCTCCATGTCTTCATTTACTGGGTGCTCTTCAACAAATGATGTTGTTTCTATCATTTCATGCCGATAACATCTGGTCTCATACCCATGACCTGGAGGTTGCTGTGAGTGGCCATCACCTACAAAAAAAAAAATATTGAATTTATATGGCCAGTTTTTAAATATCATTGAAGTAGTTCATTAATATTAAAAAATAACTTTGAAATGTAATTATTTACCTGGTCCTCTAGTCGATACCGTTGGAATGTCTTCCTTGATCACTTGATATTTAGGTCGAGGAGGATCAAATACAACATTATCTTCCATTGAAACATCAAAATTTATAAGTACATAATTATTAAGTATATGATTAATATACAACCATTTTACCGTCATGGTCCTCAGTCACAGGAACATCTTAGGGCTGCACCCCACTAGGATGAGGCTGCTAGGGAGCACCATGATCTTCTGGCTGTGTTGCAGTATCAATGCTCTATTGTCCAACACTAATGGTTTCATTGATAGTTCTTCTCCCCTGATTAAAACAAAGTAAGACATTAAATTATGGACGATATCAAACATTTACGTATTTTATAAGTAATGAAAGGTTAATGTGGACTGATTTTTATTTACCTTATCCTGAAAACTGGATCTAGGGGTCTGCCCCATGATTTTCCTATGATCAACCATGACTTTACAACCATACTTGTAACTAAGTTGGAGGTCTTCTTCCATGGTTTCAGTTCCAAAGTCATCGCCCTGCATTGCATAAGGGTATGATTTTTTAATGTTTTTGGCTGCAATTACCTGAAAGTTGTAAAGCGATAAAAATAATATTCTTAATATGTTTGGGTACTTATGATTCGTGACTGTAACCTCAAGTAGCCATCCTGGCCTAGCTTGTGTTGTCCATGTTTGACAATATTTTCTTTGGTTTCCTTCGAAGTGTCAATCAAAATTTTCAAGTATGTTATATATAACCACACTTTTATTTAGATCTAAAGAAAATTAAACCTGGTATTGAAATTAAAATATTGTAATTTACCTTGGGGTACCAGTTATTTTTTCTCCTGATTTTTTCAAAATATTTTTTTTTGCATCATAAATGATCACCTTCCACTCCCTCTCTGGAATTGATGGAGGACACTCATACCTAGGATTTCCTGCCAAGCTTCGTCTATAAACAACCAGTTATATTTTAAATATTTTCCTGCTGCAGAGGTGACCACTTTTTTATTGAACGTGTCTACTCCAAAGAGGCCTTCAAGATAATCCATAAGTTCCTTTTTGAGGTTGGAATTTTGGAAATTCCACCTCATGTGTAAGGTTTCCCCCAAAATTAACAAGGCCTTACTCTCTAGGTGCCTATAAAAATGGTCGTTTCCTACACACAAAAAGATATGATCATTAATTTAAAATTAATTATCTAGATGATTTGTGTATGAGATGGACAACATGAAACAATTAAAATATGAAAAACTACATGAGAGTCTTATTTGTTTTAATGGAATTCCATTATCGTCAACCAAAAATGCGCATGGAAGGGTCCCCGTTCTTGTCACATGTCTAGCTCCAAGAAATGAAACCATGTCAACCACATCATCAACCTCATCTCTGTCACCATCTCTAGATTCTGACTGATGTGTGGATGTCTGGCGGTGCGTGTCATGGATCCTATCTAAATTAGGTGTGGAAGATGGATAAGTAAATAGTACTCTAGCAGCTGTATGACCACCCTCATCATGACTCTGTGGCATCTCTGCAGCGCCACTACTACCAACACTGGGCTGAATAGGCTCCAAAAATCTCTTTATAAAAAAGAAAATGTTTTTTCGTGAGATAATGTAAAAGTTAAAGAACAAAGTTTCATAATTTAACATATGAGTACATTAGAAAAAAACACTTTAAATTATTGCTATTACCTTATATGTGTTAAGTTGTGACATAATGAGATTGATCTTTTCTAGGATGTTCGGAGTTTGATCTAGACGATCTAATAAGCTAACAAGTTCCTTGTTCACTTTAATGATATTTTTTTTTATTAATACCATCGAATCAGGGGATGAATACAACCCCTCCTCATAGGTGGAATCATGATCAACATGGCCTACCGACTACATATAATTTCAACAAAAACAATGTTATTTCAGTAAAATTATATAAGCAAATAATAAAATTCACGTAAAATGAAAGTGGAAATTGATAATCATTTACATGTTTTGCCACTGGCCCTTTTCCACAATCATCTTGCCACATTATAATATAATTAGAACACCCAAATATTTAAAAAACTGTTAACAATAAAAAAAAATTGATTGCCACCCAAATAAAATCAACCTCAATGATCAACCTCCCACATTATTATAAAATTGGGACCATGAAATATTTAAAACAATGTTAAAGATAATTTTTTTTTATATTGCAATAAGTAAAGGTTTATTAAAGAGGTGTTGCATAAGTACCCGCACACTATTAGTCGATGTTTCTATTTGATTCAAATGGTAATCCACTAATAACTCTTCCCTGAGAGCTATCTTTTTTATTACGGACAGGACTACTCGATTCTCTTCGCTTCCCTCATATATGCAATTCGATTGCTTATTTGTTGTCCTGGGTCGTGTGTTGTTTATAAACCCTGCGATATTACCGAAAGCTTTAGGCCTTCCATCAATATAGATAGTTTCTCCCTTATTTTTATCCTTGTTTATTAGCTATATATAATTTATGGTGAGTGCATATCTCCGCATACTTCGCATGTACCAGACCAGCTGCATCCAATTGTTATAATTGTAACATGGTCTCACATAGTCCATCAATTCAGTTACTGTATTGTATTTTACTGTTATTCCATGCATGTAAAATGTCCCCAGGCCATGCAAGGGATGGTGCAATGCGATATGTCCTATTATTAACAATGAAGTCAAAATCTATAGGAGGTAGTTCCTTAGGTACCCATTGTTTCACCAGATTCTTATGCCTGAGTGGCACCTCTATGTCTCCTATGCTCTCATCATCATAAGAGCATGATCCTCCTTCGACAAGAAAAAATTCCATGCGTCTACAAAATTTTCTTTTGATTTTTTCACCTCTGGTCCTTGTTTGCTTATCATATCTACTAGATGCAGTTAGATTTCCCTATATTTTTCCTAAGATTTTCTCACTCGAAGAAGAAATATCTGACAGGTACCTGTTTGGTTGTACCTTCAGTTGCATGTGCATGTGTTGTTAGTGACTAGTCCATCCTCATCCTAGTTCAAATTTTTGAATTTCTTTTTTCTATATTCAAAGTTCTAAATAATTTTTTTATATCTTTAGTTTTGGATGCACAATTAGACTAGGGTGAAATTACCAATATTAGTAGGGGAACTCATGAATGCACTGGATTTCCAACTTAGTGAAGGGTATGAATCTCTAGGCGGGTGCACCTTAATTCGACCCACTTATCCATGCAAGCAATATGCACTATGGTTAGATTTCACACTACGGAACAATGGTCAACCACCTAATGTAATGTGATATCCCTCTTGATTTTGGACATATTAAGGACATATTAATGTGATAACACTAAGGAAATGATAGATAGGAGTTCTTATGATGTTAAGGGAAAATCCAAGATAAGAAATTACTCATTTGATGGTGAACTCATTGTGATGGATCTAAATCAAGAATGAGTTTACCATATTGGCTTGCCATTCCTCTCTCAAAGGAATGCAAAAAATATCTAAGGAGAGAGAAGGGTACAAAGATTTTGTAAGCCTAGGGGAGAAATCATAAAAGGGACTCAATTATATGGGAAGTCAAGTCAGTACATTCTTAGATAACATTCATGTAGGTCAACATCTCAAATGGACGACATCTCCAATTGAGCTCAAGTTTTGGTTTGAGTATGCAACATAGGGGGGGGGGGTGTTATTGTCAAAGGGTGGTATATTACCACCTTCACCTCCCATACTTGGATGAGTACGTGGTCATATACCATGGATGAAAGAGGGTGGAATTTTGAACATGTTCATGATTGGATTCTAGTTTCCCTAAACGTTGAGGCTGCATGTATCTCTGTCCAAGAGGTTGGGAGAATGTTGGATGTATGCTTGCAGGTTTTTGGGTTGTGTAGAGGTTTACATGAATGCTTGGTTTATTGGTTGTGTAGAGTTTGACATGAATGCTTGGTTTTCATATTGTGTATAGGTTTACATGAATACTTGGTTTACATATGGATATGAATGTTTTGGAGTAGGACATTAACATTCCTTGGCTAAGGTTTGGAAAGTTTTGATTGTAAGGGGCCAATTGTTTTTGCTACACATTTACTTTGCTTGTTTAGAATATATCAAGGATATAAGTTCAAGGTAAATTTTGAGGAACAATCAATATAGATGTACCGAGACTCATGGATCTAAGGTATAATGGCATGGTTGATGGGGAGACCCAAGTTTCAATTGGGCCATTGATAGTGAGTGGAACAACCACTTGAGAGAATACAGAAAGATATATGTTCCATCAAAAGGAGGATACGTTGAAGAGATAGGGAGAGGGTTAGATCAAGGGAAACAAATATTGATATAAGAAGAGGGGCTTCCCTCTTTCTTGGAAGAGAGATGATTTTCAAGATAAGAGGGAGGTTTAGTGAGTTGAATGTGAGGACCTCACAACATATCAAGGCCTTGCGAGAACTCTAGCTCAACACCTTGGAGGCAAACTGAATGGTGGTATATTCCCACCTTCACCTCCTATACTTGGATGAGTACATGGTCATATACCATGGATGCAAGAGGGTGGAATGTTGAACATGTTCATGATTGGATTCTAGTTTACCTAAATGTTAGAGTTTTGAGGCTGCATGTATTCATGTCCAAGAGGTTGGGAGAATGTTGGATGTATGCTTGCAGGTTTTTGGGTTGTGTAGAGGTTTACATGAATGATTGGTTTATGGGTCGTGTAGATTTTGACATGAATTCTTGGTTTTTAGATTGTGTATAGGTTGACATGAATACTTGGTTTACATATGGATATGAATTTTTTGGAGTAGGACATTAACAATCCTTGGCTAAGGTTTGGAAATTTTTTATTGTAAGGGGCCAATTGTTGTTGCTACACATTTACTTTGCTTGTTTAGAATATATCAAAGATATAAGTTCAAGGTAAAGTTTGAGGAACCATCAATATAGATGTACCAAGACTCATGGATATAAGAGATAATGGCATGGTTGATGGGGAGACCCGAGGTTCAATTGGGCCATGGATAGTGAGTGGAGCAACCACTTGAGAGAAAGAAGGAAAGATATATGTTCCATCAAAAGGGGGATATGTTGAAGAGGCCGTGAGAGGGTGATATAAAGGGAAACAACTATTGATCTAAGAGGAGGGGCTTCCTTCTTTCTTGGAAGAGAGGTGAGTTTCAAGAAAAGAGAGAGCTTTAGTGAGTTGAATGTGAGGACCTCACAATATATCAAGGCCTTGCGAGAACTCTAGCTCAACACCTTGGAGGTAAACCAAATGGTGGTATATTCCCACCTTTGCCTCCCATACTTGGATGAGTACGTGGTCATATACCATGGATGCAAGAGGGTGGAATGTTGAACATGTTCATGATTGGATTCTAGTTTACCTAAATGTTAGAGTTTTGAGGCTGTGTGTATTCCTGTCCAAGAGGTTGGAAGAATGTTGGATGTATGCTTGGAGGTTTTTAGGTTGTGTAGAGGTTTACATGAATGCTTGGTTTATGGGTTGTGTAGAGTTTGACATGAATTCTTGGTTTTTAGATTGTATATAGGGGTGAAATCATGAAGATGGGTTACACTTTTGCTTGTTTTATGAGAAAAAAAACTGTATTTTCTCAGGTTCTTCAACTTCCGGCATACAAAAGTATTTTGTTTTATTTAGAATTTCACTTTATAGTAAAAACAAAACTTGTGAATAATTGTGTTATCTTTCCAATGACTATTTTTCAAATTTTGTTTATCATGATTTGATATGTCAATTTGACAATTGTTTAACAATATGTTCCTTAAACATGAAATGAATGATAATGCGTTACTTATTTATACAACAATGTATCTACTATTAAACTTATGTTTTTAAGAAACAAAATATACTGCAACAATCTACAAAGACTCTATTTTATTATGACTATAATTTTGAATCTAACGGATGAATATTATAATTTCTAGAATTTTTTGAAGTTGACCAAGATGAAAACGTTGTAGATTTTAAACACATGTTTTTCTACACCTTGTATCTGTCTTAATTTTTAATTAAAACTAAAATCTAAATATACCCTTTTGAAAATATCAGTTTAAGGATTATGAATATATTTTTTTCCAAATTTTTCACTGTATATTTTTAGAGATACCGATATTTCATTTCACTCAATCATAATGTCTGCTGAAAATATTATGTAGTGATTTAATTTTTTTTTAAAATAAAATTAGATAAAAATAAAGAAAATGAAAACAAATTATAGGAATTGAAAGTAGATTCAATTTTGGAAATGCTGGTGTCATTTTCAAAACCAAATTCTCATTATTTTCAGGAGTCCGAAACCTTTGAAGTTCAGGTAAGCTTGGGTCAATTATTTGGTTTTTGTTTTCAGTCCCAATTTCATGTTTTCGATCGATATAATCTTTCGACTGAAAAACTAATATTTTGGCTGAAAGACTAAAATCTAACGGAAACCGTCAGAATTGGATGATTTCCAAGGTTTTCGGTCGAAAAAAACTTCTTTCGGCCAAAAGGCTATTGAGCGAATTCCATCGGTCGAAAAAAATGAAAAGACACGTCGTATTGTTTCATTTCGTGCCAAATTGTATAAATAGGATTTCAGCCAATCACATTTAACACAATTCATCGGATGGACAGACAGATATAATCTCGGGGATAGGGATTTCAAATCATTTCTATTACTGATTGCAGCTGTATTATTTTCTTTCTTTATTTCTTCCCTCTGTTCCATAGGCTTAATCAGAGGATCAATATCGATACATGGTTGTTTTCTAGAGCACTTAAACAAAGTTTCGAATCATATTTTTGGTTTTTGTTGAATAAGGTAATTGATGTTTGTTCAAGTTTTTATTGGAATAACAATTTATGTTAGGATATTTAGACACTTAGGAGTTAGTGAAGATATACTTGGTCTAATATGTCGTTAGGTAAAAGTGTGTTTCTTAGTGTGTTTCTTTAGTATGCATTAGTATACATTTGTAGTTAGGAAATCCGATGGTCACGATATGTTCCCGACATAGAGTGATCCGACGGTTCATACTCTCCTCAATCTTAATGACCATTGATCCATGGATTAACACCCGATTGGTCCATGATATCTATTTAAAGAGCATGGAGGGTCATTTTCCGATGATCGATTGTGAGAAACTCTCTTGTAAACTCTCTTTGTAATCTTTTTCTTTGCATTAATAAATTGCTCCAAGTGGCCACGTGTTAGGAAAACAGGACTGCGGAGAAATAAAATAAAACAAATGTGGAAACAAAACATAGAAGATACACAATACAAGAGAGACACAGATTTACGTGGTTCACCCAGTGTGGGCTACGTCCACGAGAGAAATTGCCAGGTCCTTTCTTTATTATTATCTAGCAAAATGAAGGGATACAACCTACAACAAAACCCGTTGTAACTTCCTCTTCTTTCTCTCACAGTCTCCTCTCTCAGAATACAATACTCACCAACATACATAGTTGCAATAAATTTCCCTCATAAAAGAGGGTTGCCTTCTAGGGCAAAAAACCCTAACATAATCTCTATCCTTAGATCTGCGACCTTATAATGAACGGTCCAGATTTACAATGAAATTACAATATACTTTTACAAGGAAATTTTTGCTTCGGGGACTTCGCCCCCGAGCCCCCATCGGGGGACGCTACCCCCGAACCACCGCTGGGGGCCCGCTTTCCCCCAGACCCCCTAGCCGGGGAGATAGCCCCCCCGAACCCCGCAGAGGGGGTACCCCCCCTCTGCACTCCCCCGCGTGGAAGAGTGTACATACTTCTGGGGTGTAAATACTTCATGGGGTATAAACATGGCTGAAAGTAAAAGACCTCTAAATCAAGAAGATAATCATCTCCACAACCAACAATCTCCCACTTGGAGACTGATCTCAACAACTCCACCGCTGCTGTATATGCTGGACTCTGAACCTTCTTGGACATGGTAAATTTCTCATCTTCATCTTCATTCTTGAAGACCAACTGAAACTGAGAAAGAACTCAGTTTCTCCCTAATTACTCCCTTTGTTAACATGTCTGCAGGATTATGGCTAGTGTGTATCTTTTCCATCTTCAATTGTCCATCTTCCAAGGTGGATCGTATGAAGT
>ML781656.1:352433-374746 GCA_009831015.1 Picea engelmannii | reverse complement strand
CACATTCTTCAAATGTTATTTCCAAAAGGATTGATTTGAAGGTAGATAAAATCAACGTGATAGAATTTTTGAAGAAGTTTGAGGAAGAAATCTATAAATACACCAAGCATTCACATAGAGCTCGATGGCAAGATCTACAATTCTAATCAACATAGAGCGAATATTATCATTCTGATCAAGTCACGATATTTGTCCACGTTCTATATAGACATGCTCAACGGAGTTTTTGACCAAACATAGAAATCACCAACGACAATCGACATGCTATTAAAGAATATCACTTTTATATAAGTGATGATCGAGCACATGACACACATTATGTACAACATTGTTTTGATAAATTTTATGATTCATTGAAAGAACGCAAAATCAGTTTTGATCAACATTCGATATGGTATGATGGGTGTGCGGGCCAGTTCAAATCTGCACAATCATTCTATTTTTTATGCCGTCTTCATAAAAAATTAAACATTACACATTGTTGGAATTATTTTGAGACTAATCATGGAAAAGGAGAGCACGACGGTGCAGGGGCATGTATAAAATGAGCATTTCGAAGGTATCAGCTGAACCCTCATGCCGATCGATTTGAATCCGCTAAACAAGTTGTTGAATGGTGCAACATGGCACTAAGCCATGAATATAATCCATCAAGGGATGTGTCCTGGTGTGTCTATATATAAATGTTACATGTATGTACACAGGATATATAAATTTGAACGTGTTCAAATTTATATTCAATCTTCAATCATTTTCTTGAGAGATTTCAATTTCTTGTCTTGTGAAAGTTTTTTTGGTATGTTGGAATCAAAGATGTAAATAGATCAATCCCATATGACACCATTACAATACCTGGGACAATAAAAATATATTCAGTTAAAACAAAACGTTTTCAAAATGGGTTTGCATTTGATAGACAAAATGACTCTTGTTTTTGTTCAGTTTGCATAGAGGACACAGAATCCATAGATTTGCGAGAACGGAAAATGCAGGATATGTTAAAGCTTGGAGACATACTGAACTTAATTTAAAAGGGAAAATTCCACTTGCAAGATCAGAGGAGATGGAATCAAATGCAACTATAGTGTCAGTTGATGGCGATAGAGTTTCTGATCTTGTTAGAGAAGGTGAAATTTTTATGTTCAAATTTTTTCAAATAACTTGTAGATGTACTTGTGTGATAATCTAACACGAATTATTTGTTGTCCAATATATCCAATTATTTGCAGGAGATGTTTTTGCTATGGTTTCACCTGTAGATAACACTGAAAACATGAAATATTATTTGATGCGATGCACAGAACTAAAGATGAGGCTATTAGAATATTTTGATGATAACAATTTTATATATGAAAGATGATCCATTGTATTGAAAGGATATTTTTTTCAAGAAACCCATCAAACCGATACTCATGTTCACTTTCAAGACTACCAGTCAGATGTCACAAGTTGTCAATATAGTCATTTGGTATGTGCAACGCGCATAAAGTTAATAGAAGTTCAATAATAAAAAAAAAAAGTTAGAAAATGGAAAATGTCCAAAGTCGATCATGAACAAATAATTGATGATGGAATACCATTACATTGTTTTTAAACAAACTTGACACATGTGTACATTCCATAATTTTTAATTTTTCATTGAAAGTACATTCCAGATTTTGATGACTTGTTTTGACTATCTTCAAACATATTTCCAATTATGATATTTATAAAAGGGTATTATGTATAAAAAACTCACTTGGGAACTACACCCCAATTAGTACCTAAAAGTATATTGTTAATACTGACAACCTAATTAGTATAGGATTTAGGGAACTACTAATTTGTATGGAAATGAAAGAACCATTTGGTAACTTATACCCCTATCGATACCCAAAAGTATGTCATTGGGGAATTTCACTCTAATTAGTATAGAAATAAAGGACATGCTTGGGGCACACCTTAATTTACATATATAGGAGTGAGACAACAACTTAATGAATTTGCATCTTAGTTAGTGTCAAAAATATGTTCTTGGGATTTAAACAAGAATTAATATAATAACAAGGGAACCACTTATGGTGCACCCTATTTGAATAAGAGTAAGAGAAGTACTTACAAATTATGACACCCCCATTAATACCCAAAAATATGTTCTAGGGGAATTCCACTCTAATTAAGATATGAATCAGGGAATCACTTGGAAATTTATGCCCAAGTATGTTATAACCTAAATTTGTATAAGAGTGAAAGAACCAAGAACCGCTTGGGGTGCACCCTAACTTCCATATAGGATAGAGGAGAACTTAATCTTTTAGGGACATGCATTTTATATAATACAAGTGCTTTTTTCAAGTCAAGAAGTGAGGCATCCTTAGGCGCAAGAGATGCAACTAATCCTAACTTAGGGATGCTCACTACTAGGCATAGTTACAAGACATCTTTAAGTACCTGATCTGACTAATATACCCATCATCATATATCCTTCTAAGCATGCCCCCTTCTAACATTTGGATGAGACTAATATTTTTTAAATAAAGCATAGTATTAGGGCACCTTTATGATATCAAATTCTCATTCCATTTTGTGATTAGAAATGGCTTACATGTTAAGACAAGTAAAATATATTTTAATGAAGTTCATTCGATGGAGTTTACTTGCTTTAAAATGTTTGAATCCATTCCCATATATGTATTATGGAGCCGTCCCCTTCAAACACATAATTTCCAACCATACTCTTTGATTTTCCCCATGTTCATAAAGGGGCACACATGTTGAGAAAGCATATACTATTATATGTAGGGTGATTAAGTCATGTTAATTACAAATGGGTCCCTCTCACATGAAGTTGTAAGACTTCATGTCCACCTTTTCACATGTTCGATGGGTTCAATTTACTTTGGAGCCGCCTTTCTACATGTTAAACAATACAATGTCGTGGGTCCTCAAGTGGTAATACAAGCGACCATATAATCTCACATGCTAGGAATGGAGCCACACCCTTTGAGCGACTCTTCCTCCTGGCTCATTCTATTCCATTGACTATTCAAATGGATTGGGTGTCATTCTTTTTTGAGGTAACATTAAATCTCTTTGTACTACACAAGGTTCATACCCGTGGAGTATCACGAAGTTCACTTATCAAAGCCAATTGATCACATCGAGGAGTTATACATTTTTAATACCTTCTAGAATACAAGGAATATTATTTTTTATTGTAAAAGGTTGATCTAGAAACTCTCTATTTAAAGAGAAGTTCCTTCACTTCTTATGCATGGTTGGATTTGCGAGATTCTAGTAAATTCTAGTGATGGATCACCAAGATACCCACTTCCAACTTCTAAATGTAACTAACCCTTTCTTAAGAATGGGAATTACCATGACATCTTTATGATGCCCAATTACATTGATAGAACCATTAATGTAACCTCTTCTAATATATACCAAGGATTCAATATCAAATTTAAATTCTACATCTAATTAAAAAATAATAATTTAAAGTTTTTTTTTTTTAATTGAATTGTTTTTTGATATAAACATTTTATGTTTCACAATTATTATATATAATTATTCACAATGTTAATTTATATTTAAGTTAACAAAAAATTTAATATAGATGTAATGCCTTACAAATATTTTAAGTGTCACAATTATTTTATATGATAATAATTTATTTTTAAGGTCATGATATTTATCTAAGAGATTCTGTTGTTTATAGGATAAGAGATTCTCCCTTAACCATTTGATTGTTATTATTTTATATGATAATAATTTATTTTTAAGGTCATGATATTTGTGTAGGAGATTCTGTTGTTTATAGGACAAGAGATTCTCCCTTAACCATTTGATTGTTAAGGTGTATGGAGATATATAACCTTCTTCTTTAGTTTTGACCATGACTTCCAAAGAGAAAACACAAATTTTGTATTTACAATATTACTTTATAAAAAAAACAAGAATTTTATATTTACCATATTAATTTATACAGAAATTTAATTTCATGTAGAGTAAAATAAAAATTTATACACAAATTTAATGTCATGTAGTAAAAACAATTATTAATGTTGGAGAGATATAACACTCAAACTATTTGGTGAATTCTATTCCAACTATATTGACTTGAAGTAGTAAGATAGTGGTATAGTGATATAAAAAATGAAAAATTGTTAAACACTATTTCCATTGACCCTTACATTTTTCTATAGTATTTTTTTCTATTTTATTTTAATAATATTTCATTAGGTTCAAGGGTATATGAACCTTTAGGTGAATATCTCTTATAGCTTTAGAATTTTTTTAATGACTATATGATAAAATTAAAGAAAAGTTGATCATCTCTTCCATTTTAAGGTTTTATTTTATTGTCACATCATTTTGAGCATTTTATTTTATCATTAACTTTGTCACTTTTTTCCATTTTGTCACATCATTTTGAACATTTCATTACTAGTTAACTTTGCCACTTTTTGACAATAGAATCATTTTTGGACAGTACATAGTGAACATAAAATAAAACATTTAAATTAATACATAGCAGAAAAGTATTTAAGAGTTTGATGCTTAATTTAAAATGCATTGTAAAAAAGAGAATACACAAAACATTATTTCATTACTAGTTAATTTTTCCACCTTTTGTCAATAGAATTATGTTTTTGACAATACACAATGAACATAAAATCAAACATTTAAATCAATACATAACATAAAAGTATTTAAGAGTTTGATGCTTAATTTAAAATGCATTATAAAAATGAGAATATACAAAACATTAATTCATTACTAGTTAACTTTGTCACTTTTTGACAATAGAATCATATTTTTCATATTTTCGACAATACATAGTAAACATAAAATGAAACATTTAAATTAATACATGTCAAAAAAGTATTTAAAAGTTTGATGCTTAATTTAATGCATTGTAAAAAGTAAACATAAAATGAAACATTTAAATTAATACATGGTAAAAAAGTATTTAAAAATTTGATGCTTAATTTAATGCAACATTTAAATTAATACATGGCAAAAAAGTATTTAAAAGTTTGATGCTTAATTTAATGCATTGTAAAAAGTAAACATAAAATGAAACATTTAAATTAATACATGACAAAAAAATATTTAAAATTTTGATGCTTAATTTAATGCATTGTAAAAATGAGAATATACAAAACATTAACTCATAACAAGTTAACTTTGCCACTTTTTTTCCATCAATTATGAGAAATCAAATATGCAAAAATTGTTATTTTGAATTCCAAAATTATGAAATATATATATTATAATGAAAGTTTGAATAGTAACACTGTAAAATACATAAGTTCCACATCCATTTTAGAATGATAACAAAAACTAAGAAATTTAACTCTAAAATTCTGGACTCTAAGCCATCGCTTTAAGATAGATCACTTCATACATGAAATTCAAACCTGCAAAAAAAACAGATTTCAAAAATTAAAAATTTACAATTCAAACATGCGAAATAATACATAATTCAAAAATTGTAATTAAAATAAAATTGACATACACACCAAAAGAGTTAACTGCCATCCTTCAACATACGCTTTCCCACAAAATATATTGTAAACATATTTTCCAGCAAATATAATTTAGACATCTGTAAAAATAAAAAAGATAATAAAAAAACAAATAACACATATTAGCATATATACTATAACTAAATATTAAATAAACAATAAGTAAAAATAACATAACCAACCATAGTTAAATAGATTTAAGATCTATTACTCTCCAATTAAGAGTACTTCATTTAAACAATTTGTAAATCTTATCTAAAATCTTAAAAAAATTTAAAAAGAAAAATTCTGTTCTTGGTAAAAAAAAATTGAATTAGAGTTATATAATAATCTGAAAATAAATATAGAACTAAGTATGAAGAAAGTTCGCAAATCTCCATATTAAGTCATTCTTCTAGTGAAATACTTATCTCCTTGTGGATAAAGTCTCAAATCCTTCAAGTGAAATTCTCCTTGTGGATAAGGTCCCAAATCCTTCAGGTGAAATTCTCATCCCAAGTGATGTTATTGTGTTCTTGGTAAAACAAATTGTGAGTTAGAGTTAGATAATAATCTGAAAATAAATATAGAACTGTGTATGAAGAAAATTCACAAATCTCCATATTAAGTCATTCTTCCAAAGAAATACTTATCTCCTTGTGGGTAAAGTCCAGAATCCTTCAAGAAATTCTCCTTGTGGATAAAGTCCCAAATTCTTCTGTAATTCTCATCCTAGGTGATGTTATTTGATCATATTTACACAACAATAAAATACTAATCTCCTGAGCAGTTAAATACTTCTCTTCTTCTTCTGCAGTGGTCATATAATCAAATTTCATGATGTCCTTTCAAACTAAAGGACTCATAAATCTCCATATTAAACAATTCTTCCAAAAAACTACTTATTATCTAAAAAAATTCACAAATCTCCATTTTAAAAACCATTCTTCTGAAAAATACTTATCTTCTCTTTATTCGGTGGAATAAATGTTCTCATATAATCTTGCATGTACATGAAGAAAACAAAAATATGCACATGTATATTAAGTCATTCTTCAAAAACCATTTAAATGGGGTGTATTCATATTAAATATAATGAAATGCTCTTTGAAATTATGTGAGCTAGCTCACATTTACAATATGTGTGAGCTTATTTTTAAATCTAATTGAATGTTTTTTTTTGTGATTAGTAACCAATTTTGTTAAGAGTTGACAATACCCTGGCAAGAAGGAA
This sequence comes from Picea engelmannii, assembly GCA_009831015.1. Classification (NCBI taxonomy): domain Eukaryota; kingdom Viridiplantae; phylum Streptophyta; class Pinopsida; order Pinales; family Pinaceae; genus Picea; species Picea engelmannii. The sequence goes on along the minus strand of ML781656.1, from coordinate 368,023 downwards.
TTCACTTCGTTGTATGTAGAAAACACAAATTTGTCCATACTATGCCATTTTTGAACAAGAAAGCAAGGAATGCAATAGAAGAAAAATTAGAAACTTTCTCTTTTCTGATGTGGGATAGAATCTGTTCTCAAATATTCAAAGATATTCAAGTTCAAAATTAGGTCTTCATCATGATATAACCTTAAATAAGTTTGAATGTACTACATTTAAGACAACGACAAACATATCTAGGGGTTCTATATATTTCAAAATAATTGATCAGAGCGTTGAATAACAAAGACTAAACTAAACATTTGAGAAAACAAAAAATTGATAAAAGTCAAGAACATACATTTATGAATCATTCTGAGTGGACACATACTTTCTTAATATTGGTTCTTCCCCAATCTCAATCTCCCTTCCGAGCACACTCTCAGGTACTCTCTTCTCCACATTATCCTATATAACACATTTCAAATTTAAAAATTTAAAAAATTATATTTAAATGATTATAACACATTAAATTTAAATGATTTTAAGACATTAAATGATACCTTTGAACTCCCACCCTCTTCAAACTCTCCCAATGAGAATTGAGGCAAGCCAGGCCAAGTAGTAGGAGATGGAATAGAGAGCTGTGAACAACACAACTAAGAACTAAATCTATGATTCAATGTGTTCACAATTATATAAAATTATAAATGTTGTTGATCTCTTATTCAAAAGAGTGGAGAATGAACAACTATTAGAAAAAACATACCCAATTCAATCCATCCAAATTAAAACTTGTCGAATCAAGTCCCCTACCGAATGGAGATTCGTTTAACATATCTCTTGGAGATTCGTTTAACATATCTGCAAATTGCAATTAATGACAAGAAGAACTCGATTATTTCTATAGAGACAGGGATATCTAAATCTAGAACTAGAAGTAAACTATTATAAAATGCGTCAAAATTTTCCTAAATAGAACACATACCAATCTACGGTTCGAGTCATCATTCTGAATGACTTTCTTCCAACCATCCTGATAAAATTTTTCATACTCAAAAAATTCTTCTGCTGACATTGGATCTAAGTCCGCATTTGTTTTATCAACAAATGTGGCCCAGGAATTGGCTTCCTCTTGCTGACACTTCATGCCAACATCAACACCATAAAATATAGATTCCAAATTTTCTCCGATTGCAGTCCTGGCCTCTTTGACAACTTATGATGTAGCTTGAAACTCTGAAAGTGATGCAAATACCCCTGTTGGATGAGGTACTAAAGGCCGTGGAGGCCTCGACAATGCCACACTTTGATATGCCCCTTTGGGATCATATGTATGTACTTTACCAGTCCCATAATATTTGGATGATAGACTAGTATAATCAGGGTGCATGTGTAAGAAAAACTTCGTAAAAACGTGTCTTGCAAAATAGTGTGGAACGTCATCATTCGACGACAATTTCCCATATGCTGCCAAAAATCTGTTATACAAATGTCCGACAAAGTTAGGGTGCTTAAAATATTTCACCTTAAACATTTTACGCTTTGGGCCCTCTTTGAAATTGAACATGGAAATGGCGTCTTCTTTTGAAAATCTATTTTTTACCGTCTCCCATTTATCAGGACCCATCACCTTTGACTTTCGTTGCCTCATTAGATCGACAAAACTGTCAATGGTTGGCCCCATCTTCTGATATGCATCCATAAAGTTTTCTAGTAAATGCAAAACAATTTGCAAACTTTGTTTGCTCTCCTAAGGGAGTTCCAAGACCACCAAATCATTTTCAAACCTCTTTTTAACACCCGAGCATTGCTCAAGTGTCATTGCTTCAGTATTCCCTTCCTAGGGAAGTTCATAGCCAACATCTAAAGGATATGTGGACGTTGGCATGTAATCTTTTGTTTCTTCATAATGCGGCCTCCTAAATCCACCTTCACCCTCTACACCAACATTTGAATCTTCGTGGTAGCCACTCTCATTGTCGACCATTTCTCTAAATTGATTTCCTACACACACATTTGAAAGTAACTTCAAGATTTAACCTCACATAAATTTAAATACAAAAAAAGTCAACAAAAATAAACAAAATTTAAGAAACTTACCAGAAATATTCTCTTGTCCAGAGCTATTCCCTACATTCTCAGGTGTAGGAGTATTGATGCACAACCTATCTAAGAAGTCTACATCCATAGCACTGGCTTGAGCAGGTTCTGCAGTTGATCTATTTACAGACTCGTTTGAAAATATCCTCTAACGATATTGTTGTTGCTCACTCGAAGTCTCAGTCGAAGAAACTATTCTTGTTCTTCCTTCTTGAGAATGCTTAGAGCGTTTGCGAGGAATGTTTGGAGAATATTGTGTCGATATTACTCCTCAATATCTATCCACAATGAAAAGTTTATCAATAAAAATCTAGAGATGTACACAAGTTCAAGCAATTAAAAATGCAAAGATAAATCAAAGTTTTAAACAATCAAGCCGCAGAGGTACATGCTCATGAGAAGGCACAAAGACTAGACATTCAACCATGAATCAATCAACTCAAAGATAATTAAGGGGTCCATAAACAACATGGAAAGTTCTTATCCTTCACTCATCATCTATGCAAAAAAACCTAGGGCATTTGAATCTATAGGTCTTTAAACACCGAAGTGACGACCATCGATTCGGCTCCTGGCCGACTGCGCAGGGACGAACTGATGACTAAAGGGATAAGTGACAGAAGATAAAACCACAAACTTTTCATAATAATCAATAAAACCAACGCAAAGAAGTCATTGAAATCAGAAAGTTGGGTTCACCAAGGAAAAACAACAAACAAGTGGATTCATTAAAAGTTCCCTATGGTTGGATCCACTAAAAAAATGTATTAGAACATTTCTTTAAGATTCCTTAAAAGTTCCCTATGGTTGGATCCACAAAGACCACATATAATGTAATGCATTATAATCCCCAACATAAAAACTTTAATCTTCATAACCTCACACACACATGTTTTAATCACAACGAGGTGAAGGTATTGCATGGACATGGATTATATGCCATTTCTTTAAACTTCCCATTAACATTGTTTAAATGTCATTGATTTTTTATACTAATTCCTTTATTGTCATGTTAAATGGGATGGGATTGAGGGATGTTTGTATTCCTAATATAAATTAAGATGAGTTGGAGCAGATGTAATTTTTGTGATAATGTTATATTATATAACATATGAACTGTGCAAATGTTATATTTTATATTTGGATCACTTGAAAGATTTAAGGACAAATTGTTGGATAGTTGTGGATATAGTTGAACTAAATACATAATCGTGAAATATTGTATGGTCACCTAAAGTTACATAAAGGGACCTAATTTTACTATATACTAAGAGATTTCCACTAAGGGATACATAAAGGGACCTAATTTTACTAGAATGTAAGGGATTTCCACTAAGGGATTTATACCTAATTGTTACATAAAGGAACCATATTTCCACTGAGGGATTTCTTAACTATAAACTCCCTAACTCCCTTGCTTGATACAGTTTTGAGTTTATTTGTTGTTGATTATTAAACCAAACATCATTCAACTCAGAGGTTTATCACTCACAATCCACATGAAATAAGAAGACACAAAGACTAAACATTCAGCCATGAATCAATCAACTAAAAGATAAGTAAGGGATAGACAACAAGACAGCTTATTATCCTTCACTCATCATCCATCCACATAAAAACAAGGCATTTGAATCTATAGGTCTTTAAACATCGAAGTGAAGACCGTCGATTTGGCTTCTGGCCGACTACACATGCAAGGACTGATGATTAAGGGATAAGGGATAGAAGATAAAACCACAATCTTTTCATAATAATCAATAAAACCCACACAAAGAATTCATTGAAATCAAAAAGTTGGGTTTACATTGCAATATGTTATAACATATTGCAAGGGAAATCAATTCAAAAAAACAAGCAGCAAGTGAATTCATTAAAAGTTCCCTATGGTTGGATCCACTAAAAAAGCGTATTATAACATTTCTTTAAGATTCCTCAAAAGTTCCCTATGGTTGGATCCACAAAGACCACATATAATATAATGCATTAGAATCCCCAAAACAAAAACTTTAATCTTCATAACCTCACACACCCATGTTTTAATCACAAAGAGGTGAAGGTCTTGCATGAACATGGATTATATGCCATTGCTTTAAACTTCCCATTAGCATTGTTTAAATGTCATTGAGTTTTTATACTAATTCCTTTATTGTCATGTTAAATGGGATGGGATTGAGGGTTATTTGTATTCCTAATATAAATTAAGATGAGGTGCAACAGATGTAATTTTTGTGATAATGTTATATTATATAACATATGAACTGTGCAAATGCTATATTATATATTTGGATCACTTGAGAGATTTAAGGACGAATTGTTGGATAGTTGTGGATATAGTTGAACTAAATACATAACTGTGAAATATTTTATGGTCACCTAAAGTTATATAAAGGGACCTAATTTTACTATAAACTAAGGGATTTCCACTAAGGGATACATAAAGGGACCTAATTTTACTATAAACTAATGGATTTCCACTAAGGGATTTATACCTAAGGGATACATAAAGGGACCTAATTTTACTATAAACTAATTTGGATTTCCACTAAAAGATTTCCACTTAGGGATTTATACCTAATTGTTACATAAAGGAACCATATTTCCATTAAGGGATTTCTTAACTATAAACTCCCTAATTCCCTTGCTTGATATAGTTTTGAGTTTATTTGTTGTTGATTATTAAACCTAACATCATATCCCTCCATGTCCAAAACCTGTTTTTACCTTGAAAACAATTGTAAATCGTATGAATTTTGGCTCTAGGAAAACAATAAACCCCTTTTTAGACACTCATGCCAATTTTGTTATATTATATATGGATTTGAAGATTTGGGTTGTAGCATTTCTATATAATCATGGAGAAATACTGAGAAAATTCAAAAGTGTTTATAATTTATAATCTTATAATTAATATCATACAACCTATCCTAACCTCATATAAGTTATTTCCCCATTAAGAGAATGACTAAAACTAGGTACCTAATGTACAGGCACAAGAGACTACTAACATGAAAGCAAATACATGCTACCTATGATTCCTTCAAACTCTAGTCAAAACCACCTATGGCTTAATGGGGGTTGGCATAAAGATGCCAATTCTTGGCTAAATCATTTGAGAATGGAGAAGGAGATCACTCTACAGAACATAGATATACCATTAAAAATACTATTAAATCAAAATTCAATGAAATATAAATACTTATGAAGAGATTTTGTTAACTAGAAGGTAGGGATAAAATGTGGCTTCTAACATAAAAACTCCGATATGATATGGGTTTTCATTAGAAAATGTTTCTACTATGAGTGGATATATCACTAGTGTTAGGTCACATGGCCCTCATAACATTATGATTCCTTGTTTCCTCACATAGTTCCTACCATGTTTAAATTATAATAATTCAATTTTAAAGATGGATGAATGTTGAATTATTATTCTTTCTTTAATGAGGATTAGTTGAAGTTTGATTTACTTTATTTATTTGTATGCATGAATAGTTGTGAACATTTTAAAATTATGCATATACGGAACATCACTTGTTATTATCGTCTATGTGTGGGATATGTATGTGCTAGCTATGCCTACATATCCAAGACAAATCGAATATTATGGTTCAATAAACACATTAGTTACTAATGTCTAGGTTATTAATGAATTAATTAATAAGTTGTCAATTTGAAGTTATATTATATATGAATATAAATATCATCAATAAGATAAGCATTCAATAACTTTGGTCAATATGTGTGAAGTAATAAATGAGTATAATAATTAGTTCCCATCTAAGACTCTTTTATTTCTATAAATTAGACTTTATCATCGAAAATGAAGTATTCGTTATAATTATTCCTAAATAGTCAAAGGGTCTCTAAAATTGGAAAAGGCCACCAAAGTGGGAGACTAGTTCCTTTTTGAGCAGTTTACTATGATAAGAGTCTATCGTTTAGAAGAGAAGCCATATCAAAAGTGACTGTTGAATTTGGTTGTTCTAGAGACTGAAAAAAGTGAAATTCAATCAGTGAATGTTGATTGGATGAATTTCAAGGAAAAACCAAATCTACACAAGTAGGTCACTAATGTCTTACACAGAGATGTGACCAAGACTCATGACAATATGTAGGACATGTTAAACATAGGGGGAGATTTACCTACCCATTATCATAAGGTCTCACTATATGGTTTCAAGATGTGTTTTGTCAATCTAGTCCAAATATAAATGACTCTTGGTAATGTATATTTCTTTCTCTTGTTATGAAATGAAGAACAAAAAAAAATGCAAAAATTGGCGTGAATTACATAATCATGTTAATCATTGAGTTTTTGAATGAAATTTTTGTTTGAGGCCTTAACTAAGGGATCATATATCTGGGAACCAAATCCAATATATGGCCATCCATTCCCAAAGTAGTGTGGTCAAGGATGAAATACATTCCATGTTATTTTCCTTGCATCAACAAACAAAGGAATTGTCTCCTTTGGAAAATTGACATTCGTAAATGAAAGGTGTCTATGGGATTGAAAAAAGTGAAATTCAAAGTGAATGTTGATCATATGAATTTCAAGAAAAAACCAAATCGACACAAGCAAGTCACTGATGTCTTACACAGAGATGTGACCAAGACTCATGACAATATGTAGGACATGTGAAGCACAGGGGGAGATTTACTTAACCATTATCATTTGGTCTCACTAGATGGTTTCAAGATGTGTTTTGTCAATCTAGTGCAAATATAAATGACTCTTGGCAATGCATATTTGTTTCTCTTGTTATGAAATGAAGAACATAAAAAAATGCAAAACTTGGCATGAATTACATAATCATGTTAATCATTGAGTTTTTGAATGAAATTTTTGTATGAGGCCATAACTAAGGGAGAATATATCTGGGAATCAAATCCAATATAGGGCCATCCATGCCCAAAGTAGTGTGGTTGGATGGAATACATTCCATGTCATTTTCCTTGTACACACAACAAGCATACCATGTGCATTCACTTGTTCAGAAGTGGTGCAATGGTATTCAAGGTGTTATAGATCAAGGTATCCCATGGATTTTATTTATAATATGAGATTCTCAACTAATAAGGTATCCCATGGATGCTTTCCAAAGTATCCAATTGGGAGTAATAATGAGCTCATGAATTTTTGAGAATTTGTATGGGGCCCGACTCACATTATTCATCATATATCATAGCTTGGCCCGACTCATTAACCTAAGGAATCTTAATAGATTGGCTAATCACCATTAGAGATTACCTAAAACAGAATCAATCTATGAATAGGTTGACTCATTATAGAAATACCAACATTAAAAAAGTTGTTGAAATTACTAAGACAACTAAGAGGGGGGGGGGTGAATCAGTTGTTATTGTGCTTAAAATTTTTTAATTCCATTAATACATTTTTAATCTTTCTTCAGGTGATCATCAAAATTATACAACATATGGACAATAAACTAATGAGCATCAGTGACACATAAGATATACACAGAGACAAATTTTCACGAGGAAACCCATAAAGGGAGAAAACCTCTTCTTCTTTGAAATGATAGGCAATATTTTAAGTTCTGTACATCATCTATAATTGAGCACCAACTCAATGCGAGGCTACAACCTCTGTTTTTCAAGATGCAACTTGTTGAGAGCACCAACTCTCTGTTTTCTCTAGCACCCACTAGAAGGAAGCACCAACTCCCTGGTTTCTCTAGCACCAACTAGAAGGAAGCACAAACTCCCTGGTTTCTCTAGCATCAACTAGAAGGAAGCTACAACTACCTGTGTTCAAGCACCCACTTGAACCTCTGAGGACACCGGTACTCCCTAGCACCTCCCGACCACCCTAAAATATGAATATGAAATACTGAAACCAATTACAATGATATAGTGTTCAATAACATCTTACCAATATCATCATTGTTCTGCAAGATTTTGCTACTCAGTCTTCCTCACTGTCGTCCAACATGCATCTACTACCCATTTTGTTCTTCTGCCTTTTGTGCTCTATGTTCCATTCCCATTCAATGCACCTTTTGTTTCCTATCCATTTCAGCTGCTGTACCACCTCTTTACTTCCTCACACATGCATTACTTCACCTCAGCAACAACCCTCATCACTTCTATGTGCCATGTTCTTATAGCTTTTGTACACCTTGTGCATGCAATATGTGTAATGTTTCTGCATCTCTTCATAGTGAGTGCTCTGTCTGATCATCATTACGACTTCTTATCTTCTCTGGCAGTTTTCCCACGCGTTTAACATCACTGGATGTCATGCTGAGATTCCTCAGCCTCTCTGACAGTCGAGATTCTTCGTCTTCTCTGGCATAGTCAAGATTATACTTTCTGCTTCAGTTACAAACTTCAATGCTCATCCACTTGTCAGTCCCTATAAGAATCATCTTCATTCACTGGAAGAAGCTTGGAGACCCTTCAGCTCCTCTGGCGATCACACAGAGGTCTCTTCAAATCCTTTGGTAGAGACCATCAATGGTTTCCAATAGTTAGATTGCGAGGAGTAACATTAGCCCTCTGATCGTGCCCAAAATCCCATGCACCATTGGATTGACTTCATGTGATCTTGCGTTTATTTCTCCAAATCACATTTCGGTATTTCGGGATCCCCGTGGTAAAGATTTCGTTACTCTCCATGTCCCTATCCCCGAAACTTCGAAATGGACATTGTATGAACTAGCTCCTTCCTTTGTCATGACCACCGGCGGTGACCACAGGCTGTGCCAAAAGGCGCTTCATATTTCGTGAGTTTATAAACTTCATCGAGTCTGATCGATGGTTGAAATCTCCATAGATCCGACGGTCCAGGTCTTATCGCGATCTTGCATCTAGTGAGTTTCCACACCATGCTCTGTTGACTCCAAGTCAGCGAAATTCCAATCGCTTGCCACTTGTCCTATGATTCGATGGTCCAGATTAGATCTTGAATCAATGACTCCGATCATATCGCGATTTCGCATATCGCAATTTCGACATTCTTATTGCAAAGTGTTTCGAAACTCCAACTTCCGGTATCCGAAACCCCAAAATGGGGTTGGATCAACGGTCCACATCAAACCTTGATCCGATGGCTCAGATCATTTCACAATTTCGGCATTCCTGTGGTATTGTTTCTTGACTCTCCAAGTCGTGATTCTTGAAACCTCGAAATGGAGTCTTTGACATGCTCTGATCTTCTGCCATGCATCCCTCTTGGATCAACGGTCAAGATTTTACCAAGGCTTCGCAACTCCACGAACCTTCATTGTGCCTGATCAATGGTTCAGATCAGTCCTCGATCCAATGGTTAGGATTAATTCATGATTTCACATATCACGATTTCGAGATGTTAGGGAACCCCGTTCCTTTGACTCTCCAGTCAACGAAATGACGATATTTCACCACGTGTCCTATGGACCCAACAGTCCCGATCATGTCGTGATTTCTCATATCGTGATTTCGGGACTCCTGTGGTAGGAGTTCTTGACATTTCCATCTCCCGATTTCTGAAATCCCTATAGCCAAAACTCTGAAATGGAGTTGGACCACCGCTTTGATATTGCACTTTAAAGAATGTGCAGGTTCTTCCTGATCCAATGATGGTTGGAACTTATGCTCAGATCTGACGCCTGAGATCTATCCTCCTCTTCTGTGCATTCTTCTTGTCTACAATCTGATCTGACGATCCTCCTTCTTTCAGGAATTTAAATGGGATCCAACGATCACTGACGCTTCTCCTCCCGAGCTTAGGCACTGCGTTCGAATCTGCGCTAATTCCTCCTGAGCTTACTTTGTCCTTGTTTTTCCTTCGCTGCACACTCTGATCTTGCCATCAGTGACAAGCAAATACTGTCTGTAAAGCATGCCAACCATTCTTTGCACTATCTCTTCTGATCTTATCGATCTTTCTCTACAACGTCTTCCCAAAATACTTCTGATGCCTGTCTGTTACATTCTTCCTGTACTCAATCCATCATCGCTGTTGTACTTTCCATCAATGACAAGCATACATTGCCTGTAAAAAATGCCAACAATCTCCCCCTTTGGCATTAATGGCAACAAAGGCACCCAGATTCTTTTCTCCCCCTTTGACATCAATGTCAAAGAGAACATGCTCCCTTTGAGTTGTTGCAGTATTTCTAAGAGGTATCAGATATTCAATCAATCAATACAAAACTCCCCCTAACAGGATGAACTTGCTTAGATGTCAGATGGGATGACACGTAGCTTCTGTCGGAGATAATCAAATGGTGTCTTGGCTAGGGGTTTAGTAAAGATGTCTGCTATCTGTTCTGTGGAAGGGATATAATTCAACTGAACAACTATGTTTGTGACTTGTTCTCTGAGAAAATGGTATTTTATTGGGATGTGCTTAGTATTGGAATGAAGAACAGGATTCTTGGAGACACTAATGGCACTAGTGTTATCACAGTGAATTGTAATCGGATCAGTATAGTTTACCTTCAAATATGCAAGAGTTTGAATAATCCACAATATCTGAGTATAGAAAGTAGCAACAACAATGTACTCTGCTTTTGTAGTTGATAAGGAAATATACCCATGTTTCTTACTAATCCATGCTACCAACAAGTCTCCCAGAAAGAAGGCACCTCCACTGGTGCTTTTTCTTTCATCTACACAATTCGCCCAATCTGCATATGAATAAGTAGTTAACTGAAAATTCTGATTTCTAGGATACCATAGACCATAAGTCATTGTTCCCTTCAAGTATTTGAATATCCTTTTGAAAACTACCAAATGACTTTGTTTAGGAGCAGACTGATAACGACCTACCATTCCAACAACTTGCTTTATATCAGGACGAGTGTTGTGATGTACAGAAGACTGCCTATCATTGATCGATATGTCCTTTGATCAACATCGAGTGAAATGTCATCTTTACTAAGATTGCAACCAACCACCATGGGTATACTAACAGGAGAGGAGTCCTCCATCTGATATTTCTTCAACATGTCTTTCAAGTATTTTTCTTGAGATATAAAAATTCCTACAGAACTCTGTTTTACTTGTAGGCCAAGAAAATATGATAGTTCTCCTATCATGGACATCTCAAATTCTGTTTGCATAGAGTTAGCAAACCACTAGACAGATGATTCATTAGTGCACCCAAAAATAATATCATCTACATAAACCAAAACAACTAATAAATTATCACCTTCAGACTTAATGTAAAGGTTGTCAACAATACCTTTCTTGAATCCTTTATCTTGTAAAAATTTGTCCAATCTATAATACCAAGCTCGTGGTGCTTGTTTCAGTCCATATAAGGCCTTCTTCAGCTTGCAAACATTATTAGGATTATCTGTCAATGAGAATCCTTCAGATTGCTCCATATATACTTCTTCCTCTAGATCTCCATTAAGAAATGTTGACTTAACATCCATATGATAAACTTTAAAGTTCTTGTGACATGAATAAGCAAGAAACATTCGGATAGCTTCCAATCTTGCCACTGGTGCAAAAGTTTCATCAAAGTTCTGACCTTCAACTTGTGCATACCCTTTACAGACCAATCTGACTTTATTTCTAACAACTTGTCCTTTTTCATTCATTTTATTCTTGAACACCCATTTGGAATCTATTACATTTTATCTTCAGGTCTAGGGACAAGCTCCCAAGTATTGTTCTTCTCAATCTGATCAAGCTCTTCATTCATTGCTCTAATCCAATTATCATCCTGGCTAGCTTCCTCAAAAATTTTAGGTTTAGTCATAGATAAAAAGGCAACATGAGATTGTTCTGAGTCTTTAATCAATTTCCTTCTTGTCTGAACTCCTTTATTTATATCTCCAATTATCTGATTTTCATGATGATTCTTTCTAATAATTCTGAGAGATGATTTTGCTTCTTTTTGCTGATTTGTGTTAGTTTGAGTATTCGTATCTTCATCTGATTCAGATTCTTCCTTTTCTAATCCTTGGACCTTTTCATCTTCATCTTCAACTATATCTTCTGTTCTTGGTTCAACACTGCTTACATTTCTGACTGGGATTTCTTCATCAACTTTTATGTCTATACAATCAACTAGTTTGTGCAGTCTCTTATTGTAGCATCTGTACCCTTTACTATCTGTAGCATAACCCAAAAATATACCTTCATCAGCCCGGTCATCATATTTGCCAATATTTTCATCATTGTTATTGATATAAAATTTACTCCCAAAAACTTTAAAATGATTGATTGAAGCAGGTCTTCCAAACCATAGTTCATAAGGGGTCTTGTCACTGTGTGGCTTGAGATGAGATTTGTTAAGGATATGAATAACTGTATGAATTTCTTCCACCTAATAAGTCTTAGGTATGTTCCTTTCATTCATCATTGATCTTGCCATTTGCTGTACTGATCTATTCTGCCTTTCAACAACTCCATTTTGTTGTGGAGTCCTTGGAATTGTGTACTCTCTTTTGATCCCATGTTTATCACATAACGCTTTGAAGTTCCATGAACTAAACTCTCCTCCTCTATCATACCTTACTTCCTTTAATATTTTTCCTATTTGATTCTCAGTCAGAGCCTTAAACAATTTGAATTTTTCAAATGCTTCAGATTTTTCCTTAAAAAAGGCAGCCCATGTTAGTCTAGAATAATCATCAATAATCAACATAAAATAGTTTTCTTTTCCTGTACGTTCTTTTCTTGATGGTCCACATAAATCCATATGTACTAACTGGAGAGGTTTTTCTATTGAGGGAAAGTTTTTAGATTTGAACTGAGTGCGAGTAAGCTTTCCTATTTGGCAGGGTTTACAAACAGAGTCGTATGGCTTTGATATCTTCGGAAGATCCTTTACTACCCCATTGTTTCTGAGCTTGATTATATGATCAAAATTTAGGTGTCCAAGTCTCCTATGCCACAACCAACTTTCATCTTGCTTTCTTAAGTGAAATTCTTCTTTTTCTTCTTTTAACACATAGACATTATTTTCTGTTCTTACCCCTTTTGCAATCAGTTGTCCTAAACTCAAAACCTTTATTTTATAGTCTTTAGAAGTAAAAACAACTTCACATCCTTTGTCACAAAATTGACTGACACTTAGTAGATTATGTTTCAGACCATCTACAAACAACACATCTTGAGCTTTTCCTTTGCCATTACTTAGGCTTACCATTCCTTTACCCTTTATTTTTCCTGGTGCATCATTTCCAAAAGTTACATTCCCTGATTTGTTTTCACTTAAAGTTAGAAACTTACTTTTGTCTCCAGTGATATGTTTAGAACATCCACTGTCAATATACCAAGGATTCTTTTGTTTTTGGGATGATAATACTAGTCCACACTTGTCATCTGCTTTCTTCTTCCAAATCTTGACATTTTCAACAGTGGGGATCAAGTCTGGATTGTAATTCCTTAAGCGACAGTCTGTAGCTATATGTCCATAATTATGACAGTTGTAACATTCTGGTTCACTGAATAATAGATCATAACGATTGTTATGCTCATAACTGTTGTTGTGTTGCACCTTCATCCTTCTCCCAGTCATCACATGATTTATGGTCTGTGATTGTTTGTTGCTTGGCTGTCTCAATCTTTGTTGTGGAAGATAGTTATTCGTTGAATATCTTGATTGTTCATATCTAAATCTTAAAGAATAGTTTATAGCTTTGTGACCAAAATTAGAGTAGAAAAAACAATATCCATAGAAAAAACCTTTGTACCTTGAAAAAATCTGTCTTGTTTGAGGAGGTCGATTTCTTTCATGCCGATAATCTTTTTGATCTACAAATTCGGTTCTGGTACTTTTTCTTTCATTCCTTCTTGGTGGCTGATTTCCTTTCTTTGTTTCTGCAGAGTGTCTGTTGTCAATGTTTGAGGATTTGACAAACTTGATGGGTTCTGTATTACTTGGATGATCACTACTTGATCCTTTTCATATCCTAATCCAGCTTTCAACTTTGGATTTCTTTGCTGATTTAGAATGGAGGTTAATCCTTCTGAGGCTTTAATACTTGGCAGATTTTGGTGATACAATCCCTTAAACTTCTCCATTTCTTTTTTGGTTTTTACTATCTCTTCTTCTAAGGCTTCACAACTGGCTTTCTTCTCTAACAACTGTTGTTTTAGTATGTCTTCTATTTTCTTTGCCTCTTCTAATTTCACTTTCAGTAGGGCAAAGTCTTCATCAGGTTGTTTACTATCTTTCTCGAACTGTATCAACAATTGTTTTTGCTTTCTGCTCTTAATTCCGAGTCTGTCAATTTCTTCCAGTGCACTGATCAGTTCTCCTTCCATATCAACCATAGATTCTTCATAATTATCATCACTGCCTATGATTTTATTATCATAATATTCTTTGGCCATAAACATGAAGTCATTTTCCTTATCTTCACAGGAAGAGTCACTATCGGTGTCTTATGAGGAATTGTCATTATTTGCAACCAAACTTTTCTTCTTATTATATTTCTTGTATTTGTACTTCTTTTCATCAACATAGTTCTGGTTCTTTTTCTGATGGGGACACTTAGATGCGAAATGACCTATCTTACCACAGTTAAAGCATTTGAAGGGAAACTTCCCGTGATATTTTCTTGATCCTTTCTTTAACCTTCTCACAAATTTTGCCTTAATATCATCTAATTTTGAATCAGTATTCTTGTTTGCTTTAAAAGATGCTTCTCTAGTACTGGATTTATCTTTGTTAATTATCATTTCATATGCAGTTAGAGTTCCTAGGAGTTGATCAATGAACAGAGTTTTAAGATCACTTAGTTATTCTATTGCAAAGACTTTTGAATTAAATTTATCAAGCAACGATCTTAAAATCTTCTGAACTAAAAATGGTTCTTCAATCTTCTCACCAAGACCCTTCATGGCATTTACAAGTTCTTGAACTCTTTCAAAATACTTGCTAATTGTTTCATCTTCATTCATCTTTAGTTGTTCAAATTTCAATCTGTATGTTTGAAGTTTGGCATCTTTTACTTTCTCATTTCCTTCATAACCGCTAATAAGTTTATCCCACATTCCTTTGGTAGTTTCAAGATGCATCACCTTTACAAACTCAACTTCCGAAAGTCCATTCAAGATAGCATTCATTCCCTTAGCATTAAAACTAAACTCTAACTTATCGTCCTCGGAGGCTAGCACAACAGGCTTTGTATATCCAGTCTCTACTACATCCCAAACATCAACACCCAAGGCCATTACGTATGTTCTCATTCTAATCTTCCAAAAGGAAAAATTTGTTCCATCAAACAGAGGGGGCTTAGTGCCTGAAGTCCCTTCATGACTTGTCATATTTAAGCTTACAAATCTACCTTTGAATAAAAGGAACCCGCTCTGATACCAATTGTTGAAGTTACTAAGAAAACTGAGAGGGGGGGGGGTGAATCAGTTGTTATTGTGCTTAAACACTTTTAAGTCCATTAATACATTTTTAATATTTCTTCAAGTGATCATCAACATTATACAACATATGGACAATAAACTAATGAGCATCAATCACACATAAGATATACATAGAGACAGATTTTCACGAGGAAACCCATAAAGGGAGAAAACCTCTTCTTCTTCGA